>JAHRHJ020003694.1:0-128354 GCA_019776745.2 Taxus chinensis | reverse complement strand
TCCATTTTCCCTTTGATCACCTCTAGGACGATTGACAAATTTGTCATGGTTTTGTGCTCTTGGCTGACCTTGTGAAGTTTTCCTAATTCCCTTCTTAGTTCTTGCCAACCTATACGAGATTTTTTTGACATCACCTGCCAAAGTTTTCACAACCTCTTTCAAATCATCACACTTACCAGCTTGAGGTTTTTCAGGGTTTATCAACTTTACACCATCTTTCTTGAGAGGTTTCCCAATTTCTTTGATATTGTTTTCAATTTGAAGTGCCATGGTTAAAGCTTGCCTTAGGTTGGTAGGATTCTTATCTCTTAAGTAGTAGGCTGCTTTTTTATCAAATGAATTTGCATATTTGATTAAACAAGACTCATCATAAGGCCTTAGACTAACAGGAATCCTTCTCAAAGTTTTGTTAAACCTTGTGTTGAAGTCATGGACTGATTCATTGGGATTCTTCTTGATATTTTCAAATTCAGACAAGAGAAATCTTGGATCAGTCTTGTCACCATATTGCAACCTAAATTCATTCTCCATTTCAGTCCATGAATAAATAGAATTATTAAGTGGAGCCTTGTACCAATCCCTAGCATCCTCTTATAGTGTATGAATGAAAAATTTAATACACACATCTTCAAAATCTATTTCAAAATCCTCCATCATGTTAACAAAAAGTTTGAGATGCTGATCACCAGTTATGATATTGTTACTTTGGAACTTTGGCATCCTATTTCTGACATCTTGTGGGACAACATTCGGGTAACCATCCATTTCTCTAAAGTATATAGGAATAAATGTGTTAACAAAAAATGGAGGTCTAGGCTAAGCCATATTGTTTGGTGGAGGTGATCTTGGGGGTGACACAAGCTGATGAGGAGTGCAAGGTCTTTGGGGCTCAAGAATGTGGTTCACAAGATTGGTATCCTTTAAGTGCTGATTTTCTTGGAAAGTTTTATTTGAATTGAAACATAGAGGTGCATATTGGAGAAGGAACTTATGCGGTACAGTAGAAGGACCTTCACTAGCTGAGGAGAACAAGTTTATGAGATAATTGCTTGAATCAGAATCACTAGAAGAAGATTGATAATCCTCTACCAAAGGATGACATCTCTCATGAATGGATATATATTTGGCTGATGTATGACCTTTAACAACCTTCCAAACTCTTCTCCCTTCCAACTCTGAGTTTCTTAAATCTGTACACAAATTCTTAACAGAGTCTCTAATGAAGAGAGATATTCTTCCTTCCAGTTTTGTAGGGATTAACAACACAAAATAAATGATAGAAAGCTTAAGACACTGGTATTTATCAATATCAAATCAGCATGGAGTTACTGCTAAGGATTTTTACGTTAGTTGTGCAAATGCACTAAAATACTTTTCCAAATACCTATTAGCACTAAGAATCTTACCAAAATTTATAGATCGGACCTTCCTTTTCTTGAATCTATTAATCACAAATGCGAATGAAGTGTAACTACTGTTAGAGACTGATAAAATTGCAGGAAAAACTTATATATTCACTTAATCCTTACAAATCTAATTATAAAATGATGCTTTAATAATGTATTTGCATGCAGAAAATGAAAGGGACATTACCAAGGTTTGATATGCATTCAAATATCTCAAATATGTATGCACATGGATCAGATTAAACTAAGAATGTATCAAACTTAGAAATCTACTCTTCCTTCCAGCCTTATGAATCTGATCAGAAGATGATACTCAGATTTGTAATTACACATAAATCACATAAGAAGTATTACCAGTGATCTGAAATACTGAATAATGTCCCCAGAAAACAGTGCCAAGAAAGTGTTGGTACCCAAATTTGTTCTCCTTTTCAGTTTGAGCATCATCAAAGATATGGCATGGAGCTTGAAGTCAGATAGACCATGATGTGTGTCATTTTGTAGCCGGGGATGTGATCTAATTGGCACTCAAATTTATGGAGAGATGGATAGCACTCAAATAGGACTTGATCTTGTCCTAACTATTTTAGGTTGTGCTTTTCAACCAAGGTAAGAGGACTTATTTTGTAACCCTCAAATGGTGAAGGAGATGAATATATCCCTCAATTTGTGAAAATAGTATGGAAATGGCCTTGGGAAAATATGATCAACACTCTAAATCTGACTTTCACAAGTTGTCACTCCCAGATTATGGAGATATTTTCAATACAAGGCAAGTGTTATTGAAGACATTGTATGATCTTTATTTGCTTTGAGAACTTTTTGTAGATGGATTATATTTTGTTGTTGAAACACAATGCAATGCAGGGGTAGTATGGGGTAGGATTAGTTATTTTGAATGAATTTTTTGGTGGGAGATTTTAGACAAGACTAACCAGAATTTTCCAGAATCTTTGAGAACCTTTGCAAGAAATGTGTAAGACCTAAACAGTAGAATGCTTCAAAGGGTTAAGGTACTCCTTCAACTAGGATATGTGCACCACATGGAGGCCTAAATTTTCAATCTTCCACACAATAATTGACAACCTTCCACAAAATCTTGAAGTAGATGAACCAACAAAGCATCCAAAAACCTTTATTTTATCATGACCTAAGGTGCACCCAAAGGTTTACAAACAATCTCTAAATTCAAGGAAGGTAAAGTGATTTTAAATTTTTTTATCTCTTTATCAGATGATATCTCTTCTGAATGTGAGATTGTAAATTCCACTAAACTATCAACAAGAAATGAGACCATGTATGATTAAGAGAGATTTTGAATACAAGACTACAATATGAGCAAGAAACACAAATTGAAAAACATTCTGAAACATAAGTGCACGCAAATTTTTCCAAGAGACAACACAAAATAATTTAGAAATGATCAAATCTATCAGTAGGGGAATGCTATAAGAACAATCTCAAAGCTTTTTGATGGCTTTACAACTGAAAACAACTCAACATGATACAAATATGATGCAAAAAGGAATTAGAAATGGTTCTTAGGTGGTTTTTTAGAGAATGGGCTTCTTCCCAGATTTTCCCATGAAATTCTAAGTGTCTCCGACCTTTTGCATGTAAAAAAACATGCATTATATAACTTTTTATTATATTTAAAGGTTCTTTCCCAAGAAAAGAATATTCCAAGAATCAATTTTGTTACAAAATTCCAACATGATCAGCAGATAGGGACATTTAACATATTTGCAACAAAAGTTGCCAGGTATTTCAAAAAAAAGGTGAATCATTACAATTCCTTCATCATTATCCATTGTGAGGCACATATTATATCCTCAAAGCATGTAGACCCCCTTTCATTTCATTATTTCATCCTTATCCCTCAAAATTTTTGATTCTGTAACTTCTTGATTTGGTATTTCACGTTTTAGACGGGTTGGGACAAAAATTATTTCAAAAACACCTTAAATCTACAAATTGATCCCTAAAACCACTTGTATTGGTCCTTGCAGGCACAAAAGACATGAATTCACCAAAAATTTGATGAAAATTGATGCAAAATTCACATCTCCAAGCTTCCTAGAGCAAAAATGGTGGCCAAAATGAAAAATGAATAGTTACCATTGATTTTACCTTATCAATTCAATCTGAGCCCTCCATGTGTCAAAATGTAATTGGGAATGGATTTGGGATCGCCTTTTGACTTTTTAATTTTTTTTAAAAAATGTAAATTTTTTATCTTTTTCTCTGTGCCCCCGCCCTTGAAATTTGGTGCTGACACATGGAATATGGTGGGTCCCATTGAAGTCGTGGTTAAATTCCACACATTTCCACCCTTTTTGTAATTTTGGAATTTTTTTACTATTTTCCCCGTGGACTGCACCTCCACCTCTATCCTTGACACGTGTCACCTTCTCTATCGTTGAGGATATGAGGGCTCAATTCTCATTTTAACACCGATTTTTCTCCAAGGGAAAATTTCCCACTTCGCCTCCACAGGCCCACGCCTTTGATTCATTCCCCACCACGTGTCTCCCTCTACTTTGTCATGGAGCCACGATTATTTTTTTACTATAAGTCTTTTTACCAAAACAGAAAAAATTCCCTTTTGCCTCCAGTGGCCCACACTCCCTTTTACATCCTCCATGTGTCTCCCCATGATTCATTGCACACCCACAGCTTAATTTTTTTCTCTAACTCATTTTTGTTAAAAGGAAAAAATTCCCTTTTACCTCCAGTGGCCCACACTTCCCCCTGCCTTTGAATAAGAGCATGACACATGTCCTCCTCTAGGACCTGCGGGGTTGCGGGAGAAAGTTGCTCTTTTTTCAAAAAATAAAAAAATGCTAAGTTTTTAGAAAAAACCTATAGATCCCTATCCAACAAGAAATGGCCACATAGATGCCATTTGAGATAAAATTTGACGGGCCAAGTACACTTGTAAGATCGTCAAAAATACAGAATTTGCCAGAGATGCCTGAATTTGATTTTTTCTTCATGGGTGAAGGATTGTTTGGTCAAAAAACAAATGGGAAATGATTTAAGGAAATTTTCAACCATGGAGATAGATTTTTTAGGGAAAATAAGCACAAAACAAGCAACCACAAGCTCAAAAGGTTGAGAAAAGTTGAAAAAATGATAGAGTCCCATGGATTTGGAAATTTAGGGCACAAAAGAAGGCATGCATGTATTTTTCTTTCAAGTTGGGGCAAAAAGATAAGTTTAGGAGCTTTTCAAAGTAATCTGGAGGGAAAGTTTGTAGACCACCAAGTTTGAGAGAAAAATGTTTTAGAGAAATCAAACCCAAGGGGAAAGATGAAAATATAACAGAGTATTAAAATGGGCACCAACACTCCCCACTGCTGGATCTCCCGCATCTCCACCCACTAGTGCCATGCCTCTAATCGAACTCTTAGTCCTCCAACCAATCCAATCACTCAGAATGATCTCATGGCCCTATCCACCTACCTCCTCCAACCACTCAAATACCTCCAACTCAGCATTGTACAAACACATTGTCCTTTTCTTCACGAAAAAGGCTAAAAACTAATTCACTCTGTCATTTTCTATGAAGTGGACATGCTAAAATGAATTTTTAATATACGTATTTTTACTTGTTTACCCTACCCCCAACCTAACCAACATTGGTTTAAGTTGACTGACATTGATCATGTTCCCTAGCCTACTGTGGTAAATTTATTTAGACCGGCATCGGTTTTCCATAACCGATGTTGGTTATCCTTTTCTAACCCCCTTCCTCTACATTGCACCACACATACTTACCCAAAATATTTTCCCACCTAACCCAAAGGTGACCCTTACCTTACACCTCCCCCATGACCTTTATTACTTACCACCCAACCTCACCATCAGTTGGGGCATGTTTATGCCCCTCACATGGCCTTACCTACAACCTACCATCCCCATGACTACCTATACAACTGTTGATTATGTGGACACTCCAATTCACTCACTCGTTGCATATTGTGATGAAGATACCTATGTTGTTCAACCTAGTAACGATAACTACAACCTCATACATGTACCTATTTTTCCTTGCTAAGCTTTCTTTTTCTTGCAACCCTTAGTACCACTGCACTTTTTTATCATTCCGACCACCCATTGAACTATACCTACAATCTCAACCTACCCCTACATGTCCTTTGTTACATCTTAGGAGTTGTTATTTTACCTATACCTTGGCCTTACCCATGCCATGCCCTATTTACCTGACCCTGGCCGACTTGATGTGACCATTGACCTTCTGTACTTGCTATACCTTGTGATGTTATTACCTATGTTGTTTTAGCCTACCAACCATACCTTTCCTATTGCCATTCTGTTTATCTTGACCAAAGATTTGGTGTACCGGAACATACATAAATGTTCCTACATCTTATACCTTACCTAAATGTTTTTAGACCACATCCTATACCTTAGATACCTAACTCACTTCAACCTTGTTTGGATAAACCTATCGACCTTTGATGATGTAGAGTTTACAAGATCTTCAACTTGATACCGTGTTACAATCTATACATGTACGTGAGTTTGATTTCCATCACCCATGACCCTCTTTTGACCTCAGCCTATTAGGTATCACCTGAGTTGACCCTCACCATTTCCCATAGTAATCATGTCATTCCCCACCTATCTTCACTAACTACACCTTTATCAAACCACTTACGGCTTCCGTCTTACACCTCATTAGTGCCTGGTTTAAGGGGGATCACCTTCACGCACACATGGGGTAGTCACTTCAAATTTTTTTCAGCTTCACTTACAAATACAAGCTATGAAACAAAAGGGGAAAAATGCACACACCAAAATTAGGTCACACTCCTCTTTGATCCCTTTTTGAATAACCAACTTAAACATATTCACCTAACCATGACCCCTCTACCCCACATTAATATTAATTGAATTATTTAGAATTAAATTAATACTCATCCTCACTTCATTCATTATTTAAATACTTTAATTAAAAATAATTTCCACCTCACCCCACCACCTCACCTAGACACCTCACCAAAAACCTATTTTTAGCATATTTCCCCTTTTTCACTCACCATAACTAACCACATGCACAATAATTAAAATGTGATGTTTTGATCCATGAGAATAGACTGAGCTAGCCCAAAAGGATCACAAAGATCTGACATTTTTACTAAACCTAGGATATCCCACCGTAGCCAACACCGGTTAACCCTAAATCGATGTTGGTCACCTTAAACCACCGTTGGTTACCATATATCCATTTTGGTAACCTTGTTTGAGTGGTTGGCCACATTATTGAGTTCTAGAATGAAGGAGATCTTCATGCAAGCAAGAACCAGATCCCTTTTTCACATCCAAATAGCCATAGCCAACACCAAGACTAATCAAAAGGTATTTGCATTCACCGTAGCATTCTGGGAAGCACTTCTGTATCGCTAAACCCCATTCCATAGATCAACCATCACCAACATCTCCAACCACCCCTCTATCACTACAGACATTTAGAACACCTATAAACTCGAAGTAAGTTGGTTTCTCCTCTGTTACTGGCAGTTATATTCTTTATTTACCTTCATCTATTCACTGTTCTTACTTAGATCCATCCCTCATCCTTCTCTCTATCAACCACCTCATCACACCCCATCTAAAGTTCATAAAAAACCATCCCAAAACCACCTCCCTCATGTAGACCATAAAAAAACCCTCTAAACACTTTGTGCAATCATAGAGAGGACCCAAAACGCATTCTGAAACATCATCCAATTCCCCATAGTCACTTAAATCGGTTAACCATAACCATGGTCAGTCTATCTTATATCGACATCGGTCTCATTAATCGATATCGATCGCTATGAATGTCAACCCCACCTAACCAAATAAACCCTTAACCTACCCCAAACCTCAATCAAAACCTTACCACACCTATCCTGGATCTGTCACCTCACTCTCCTCCATAGAGACCTTACCAACTCTCTGTTTGAAGACATAAGAGAGCCAAACAACCTCCCCTTGACTCCCAACCACATTCCATAGTGACTGTCATCAGTCACCCTAAACCGCTATCGGTCATACTATTAGTGCAGATTCATAGCACCCCTAAATGAGTTATAGATCTTATTTTTTAAGGAAAACTCATTTGGTGTGAATGCACAACATTGAGTTTTCTCCAAGGTGTGGGACCTTGCAAGGTGAGAAAACTCTCCAGATTGAATTTGGTTCTTACTCCTCTATTTAGGTGTATGCATGTAATTTTATAGAGGTTCTGATTCAAAATTCCTACTCTATAACTACCAAGGAGACAAGGTTGAGGGAAAATAAGGAAATGGAAACAAAACTAAATAAACAACAGAGAGGTGATACACCAAAGGAGTTTCTAACACCTTGCTTTGCAAAAAATAGACACAGATTATGAAGATGTAACAACAAAACATGCACAAATTACCAGAATGCAATGAAGGATCAGAAGACAATAATAACTGCATGAGAGGATTGAAAATTGATCACAAAACATACATTATCATGCCTAGATGTGATACAATATGTTGCAATAGCAAAGAGGAAAAAAACATGTTACAATCTCCATGGGAGGTTTGAAACTCCTTCAAATCCACCTACTAAGGAAGAAAGAAGAGCTTGCAAAAGCAAGAACATCCAACCTTTTACAAATGCTCGAATTTCAAACTGCACATGCGTTAACTCTCATTCACCTATCGAAAAAGCAATCACATAGGCATCACCAAGGCAAAAAATCACTGCTGTAAAATAAGTGTATTCAGTGTGGGCAAAGATATTAGAGATAAGATTTTGATGGGCAGACATCAACAAACCACCATCTCAAATAATATTCTCGCTTTTCGAGATAACTCATTACTCCTACCCTATATAATGATAATTGACCACTGCACATTGTGATCAAGGAAATGAACTCGGAAAATATTTTGTCAATAGAAACATTTGACTTTTTGGCCAAATCCATAAAAACATCTAAACCGATTGGGTCATACTTCATGATAATAACTTTTGGTTTTCAGTTGGTATTGAGCTTAATTATACATGCAGTTGATAGGCATTCCCTGTAAAATGTTGACAAAATTTTGTGAGGCCTGTTTACTGTGGGCAGAGAGAGGATAAACATTAATGTTAAAATTATCTGCGCACGAGAGATCTCACAGAGTCTATCAATTATATAAAATATTATGAGAAAATAACCGGGTGATTATCACTCAGATGCTATGATATATTTCGAATAGTTAGTCTTCCAAAATGTGATAATAGTTTATATGATGAGATACTTAGAAAACCTCTCTAGTTATAGGACGAGATAGCAGAGACTCTCTGAATATGTTCACACCGATATGCGAGAGCGCCCTCTGCTTAGTATGACTCACTTGAGTGCAGGCAAGGCTATTATAGGTAATGCTGAGCGACTCACACATGCCTTTGTTTGTTATGCATGGACAGCTCAACACAACATTTACTGATGCAATCATAAAAGCTTGTTGATGTGTGACAACAAGCCTTGCTAATGTGTGTCAACACGGTTTGTTGATGCATCTCGCAGTAGGCTTGTTGATGCCATGTTTCGTAAAAAGAGACTTAGCTTGTAACATGCATCTAAAATTCAAGTTCCTTCATCTGATTTGGCACTCAAATCTATGTGGCTTTTTTTTGAATTTGGGAAAAATTCCCAAAAATTCTGCGCGCCCCACCACTCCACTACCATGTGGTGCTTCCCTATTTGCTGATGGAAACATGGGCCCAAACTACACTTTTCCCCTTTGATTTTTCATTGGGAAAATTTTCCCAAATTTTCCCTGCGCTCCGCTCTCTCGATGACATGTGTCACTCTCTGATCACTTGGCAGGGGCATGCTTCTAATTTTTTCTTTGTACCTCTTCTACTTTGGCAAAAAAACCAAAGTTTTCCTCTACACCTCCGACTCCCACCACTGTCAAGGACATGTGTTAGCATCTCATCGCTTTGACTGGCCTTCGGACCAAGATTTGACTTGGGCATTTTAACCCCTAAAGGGAGCTAAATGCTAATTTTTCCTTCGTGGACCCACGCCAACCCAAATCCTTCCTTCTTTCGGGCATGCAGGCCAAAATTTTCCTTTGTGACCTTTGACCAAAGTGCCAAAAAATTTAACTTTCCCTTGGCGTCCGCCACTCCTCCCTACCACATGGCACCTTCTCATTGGCCGTAGGCCTATCTAGGGAAAATTTCCCCAAAAAACTCCATCGAGCCATAACTTGAAAATTACTACGAGTTAGGAGGAAAATTTTACCTTTCTGGAAAGGTGAGAAAATTCTCTATCTGATGGAGCCATTTGTAGAAATTTTTGGGTCCCTGAAGCATGTCAAAAATTAATTTAAGTGCCAATAAAGGAAAAGGAGGAGGAGTTAGCCAAAAATAAGCATGGGATTATTTTGGATAACACATACCTAAACCAACATCGGTCACCCTGAACGGCTTTGGTCTCTGTGTCTGATAATACTATCCCAGACCAGTAACATAAGCACCACACCTAAAACAACCCAAAATCTCACCCAAACTTTACCAAGGCTGTGTCTATGACCTGCAGATAACCTACACTACCTGCAAGCCAATCCAAAACCTTTTACCTACATAGCATTTTATTATTTAGTCAGATCAACGCTAATAGTAATCTAAGGCACCTAAATCAAAACACTAGCAATAGATTATTTTATTTACATGTTTAAGTTATTCTATATTGATTTATAAACATTGGATTGACAGCCTTCCAAAAAGTATCATACTTACTTGATCTAGCATACACTAGGCAGTCCACTATCATACGCTATTTAACTATCTTTTTATGGTCTTGTTGTGTATTTTAGGTAGTTCCTCCTAGCAAAAAGGAAGATCTCATAGTTAGCATTGGATCAAGAAGTCATAATGCACACAACAAACTTCAAACCGACCATCACAAATGGTATTCCTACTTGGCCCATACCCTTATCTATTTCATCCAAATCCTAAAGAAAACGGTGAAACACAAGTGTCATATTCCCACACACTCTCTGTCATTCACCTATTGTTAGAGGATACTTCAAAGAGATATTCATTCAATGTTCTGCTAAAGACTCAGGGTTATGGAATTTAGATAAGAAGGCATTCTGTAGCGTGATGTAATGCTACCACCGTCTGAATGGGGGTCATACTTCTAGTACCAACTAAATGATTATACATGCCCCTGCAACGTCATTGCAAACTAACTTTTTCAATATGAGGTAGTGATCCCATTCAATGCACCATAGTAGAAATCATTTACTTTTACACATGCTCTACAGCATACTCAACACCCTTATAATTTGGTAAGAGGTAAGGACATCTCATGGTAAGTACTTACAGAGGTGGTTTGAGGTCCTTTTCCTCCTGATACACAACCTTGATTCCCTTCAGTGATTCCTCCAGAACTAAGATCCACCAGGTCATATCCCTCCTAATTTCTTGAAATCCACCTCTTGTAGCAAGTAATAGGCCTGAAGTGGTCGCACCTAGCGTTCCTAATGTTATACTGAAATCCACACTAATGGTTTTTTATTTTGCTCTGCTACCAATTGTGTATCTTGCAAAACTCCCATACATGATACCCAAAATTTGTGTACTTTCACTTAGGAATGGGCAAAACTCCCTCTAAATACAGGAATTATTTAATATGTGGCCATATATGTCTCAAATGAGAAGTTATACCTTCCTTGGTGACAGATTCGGTCACTTACACCGATACCAAATGGGTTAGCAATATTTGGTTCTTGATTTGGAAAACTAAATGCCAAGGGTTGAATCACCAGGTTGGTTTAGATGTGTGATGAAGACTGTCAACTTTCTCCATGTGATGAAATATTCATTAGAATCAGAAAGGATTTCTCTCCCGCACTGTTCTAAGATGGGGTAGCACAGATTTCTCAAGTTCCACGTCCTCTAAATAAGAACATCAATTTCCTTCCCGCAACGTCTACCTCCAGAGATCCATCACTCCTTTCAAACCTCATATTCCATCTATGTAAAATACCTTTCACATGCTTCATTATACTTGAGTCATCTCTCTTCCCTCTAAAACTTTTAGTCACAAGGTCTATCATCTTCCTCCACACTAAGCTTCCTTACCCAGCACTCAGAGAAGCTTAGCTAGGAATTTTGGGAATGCCTCCATACTTAGTGTAATGGTCAAGCATTTCATAGCCAATGAGATAGCTTGTAAATTAAAATGATCATCTCAATGTTCCCTTAAGAACTCAAAAAGTTCTATAACCTTTGGAAAATTTTATCGTAGAATATATATAATTGGTTAGCACTCTTCTCCACCAGTGATCAAGAACAAGATGTCCAAGTCAAATCCTATCCTGCAGCCTCTGGTAATCATCTTGGGTCCACACGCGTGGTCTATAATATCATTTTGATTTGGATGCATATTTTTTTGAGCCATTCATATGATTCTACTATAAAACAATATCATATTAAGGTCATGATATAGGTGTTCTTCTATCCATTTGCGTGCATCAAACTCAGGTCCAATACTAAATATTTGATAAAACTCATCCTCTTTGATTTGGAAACAATGTTTTTACACTTTCCAATGGTCAAACATAATCTGTCATCATGCATCATTCTCACAAAAACTTCAAAAAGAGGTCCCGACAATGGAATCAAGATAGTAGTCATTTCTATATGGCCTTATAACAACACTTTAATCCCATGCATTTGACGGTATATCACCTAGTGGATTCTGGATAAGTAGCTCACATGAAAGCACGCACTAGGGTTCCGAGCTCCCTCCTTTATGTGAGAATTGTGAGAAGATACATTCTATTGATATCAGATTAAGTGCAGAAAATTAAATGATCATGCATGTTCATTCTAAAGGCACAAGATGAGGTTATATCAATATACACAACCATTTAAATAAGAGAAACATCATACAGAGAGTGGATTTGAGTTCATATAAGTTTCATAAAGAAAATATACTAGGTCTTTTCTCCCATGAATAATATATTCATTCCACCAGAGACATATATTTATATTAATCATAGTTTCCAGTAACCACATTACATTCAAAATGGTTATAACAAACCAAATATATCAAACTGACAGACATGAATCATCTATAAGATACCCTAGCTATACTTTCCATATTACATTAATATTCATAGACGTGGATCCCTCTACATATGAAAGCATCATTCCTAAGTCAACCCTCTAATGGTAACCCCAGCCCTTAGAATTTCATATTCATTTATGTAGGGCTTCACCTTTTGAGGATTCCATTCATCAACAAACCTCTTTGTGATGATCCTATAAGCTTCCCCTGATGACCTCTCTCCATTTAGGAAAGAATGCATCTTCCTCGCTTTAGAGCATCTCTATAAATAGGTTTAGCATCCCACAACCATGCCTTCCTATAGGAGAACAATTACTTTTCTAAGTGTCCATGTGGTCCTTGAATGGAGCATAAGCTCTTTTGATCTGAGCTCTCCACTCCTTGCAATGATGTCTTTCAGGAATTTTTTATGCATGGGATATTCTTTACTTGACAACCAAGCTTGCCAGGATAGCACCTTATCCAGGTCTAGCACACCTAGTTAAAAATCAAATTTTTCCTCAAGTGCTTCTTGGAGAATTAGTATATGGCTAAATCTTGAAAATCCTTTGTTCTACCTTGACTGTGAGCCATGGTTTCTACAAAACCCTTCTAAAACCCCTGTCCTATGCTTTTTCTCTGTGCTGTTTGATTCCTCTTTAATGGTCCCACGCATGCACATTCCCTTCGGTACATAGCCAATATTTGAGGCCCAAGATATTGTAGGAGGTCTAGTGGTGATCAAATAAGGGGATTGATGAAGGATAATGTTGGGGTTAGTGCAACCACCAGGTTGTACAGATAATATATCAAATCTAAGCATACATGTAATAAAAGTGGATATTCTACCAGAATAAATATATAAAACAAGAGATATAAATCAACACCATATTTAATGTGGTTCACCCAGTGTGGGCTACATCCACCAAGAAACAAGCCAATCTATTATCCAAAGCTTTTAGAAGATATACAATGAAGATTTACAATCTTCCACACCTCTCGGATGTACAGCACTTTCTTTCTCTCAAGATTTTCTTCTTCTCCAAGAATTATCTCTCTCACAATTATTTTCAAAATAATCTCAACTCCATCAATTATTCTCTTCTAAACCCTAGCTTTTCATGCTTATATAGTCATATATAAACTTAGGGCAACTTAGCCATGCAATTACAATAAATAGATCTCCTTTAATACTAAAAATAGATCTAATTCCTGTGAGTTAAATAAAACACTCACACAGGTAACCGATGCTAGTTCCTCCTTGTCTTGACCAATGTTGGTCATACGGTGACTGATGTTAGATGCCTTCATAGCCGATGTTAGTTACTATGTTTTCCAGCAAGTTTAATATTACATGTTAAACTGAAGTAATTGAGCTCCATAACTCAATAATCTCCCACTTGGAGATAAATTACTACACTATACCTATACAACTGTCATTCTTGGATCCTTTTCCTTAGCTTTGTTTCTTCCTCTTAAGTCTCAAACTTGAAGACCAACAGAAGTGGAGTGTAGCTCCAACTTTTCCATTTCTAATGGCTTTGTTAGCATATTCCGCAGGGTTCTTGACTCGTATGAATCTTCTCCAGTTTCAGTTTCCCATCCTCCAATACCTGTCATATGAAGTGATACCTCAACTGAATGTGTTTCATTCTTGAATGAAATGCTTAGTTCTTTACCAAATGAATTGCAATATGACTATCACTGTACAATTTGCAATCATCTTTCTCCTTTCTCAACTCTTCCATGAACCTGCTAATTCATATAATCTCTTTGTTAGCCTCTGTAGCTATAACATACCCTGCCTCTATAGTAGACAAAGTCACAACCTTTTGCAATCTCGAAATCCAACTAACTTTCATTCCACCTACTGTGAAAATATATCCAGTGGTGCTCCTCTTGCCATCCAAATCTCCAACCATATCTGAATCAACATAGCCACGTAAAGAAGTATCTGAACCTCCATAGCATAACTCCATGTCGGATGTCCCTCTTAAATACCTGATAATCCAGTGGACTAATTTCTAATGTTCTTTATGAGGATTAGTCATAAACCTTCTCACAACTGCCACGTCCTATGCAATGTCTCATCTGGTACAAACCATGGCATACATAAAACTTCCTACTGCTGAAGTATATGGAACTCATGTGTCATGTACTCAACCTCCTCGTGTGATGAAGGACACTGATCTTTGCTCAATTTGAAGTTTCCAGCCATAGGTGTACTTACAGGTTTTGATCTTTTCATATTAAACCTTTCCAACACCTTATTGATATAAGCCTCCTGAGAAAAATACAACTTCTTGTTTTTCCTGTCTCTATGAATTTGCATGCCAATGATTTTCTTTGTAGCTCCTCAAATCCTTCATTGCAAATGTATGAGCTAACCTTTCTTTAAGCTCACCAATGTCCTGCATACTAGATCCTGTCAATAAGCATATCATCCACATACAGTAACAAAATAATATAGCTCCCATTTTCAAGCCTTTTAAAATAAACACAATGGTCAGATTCACATCTCAATAACCATGCTCATGCATAAAACTATCAAACCTCATGTACCATTGCCTTGGAGCTTGCTTGAGCCCATATAGGTTCTTTTTCAATTTGCACACAATTTTTCCTTACCCTTGACTTCATACCTAAGAAGCTACTGCATAGAAATCTCTTCATCCAAATCACCATGAAGGAAAGTCGGTTTCACATCTAGTTGCTCTAAATGTAAATCTTCTACTGTAACTAAGCTCAATATAGTACGAATAGAAGTCATCTTAACAATAGAAGAAAATATTTCACCAAAGTCAATACCTGCTTTCTGTGCAAATCCCTTTACTACAAGCCTTGCCTTGTATCTTTTATGTCCACCCTCTTCTTCCTTGATCCTGTAAACCCACTTGTTTTGCAATGTTCTCTTACCTGCTGACAACTTAACAAAATCCCAAGTCTAGTTTTGTTCCAAGGAGTCCATCTCCTCATCAATGCCATGCTCCCACTGAACGTGGGTCTTATCCTGCATTGCTTCTTCAAAGCTCTCTGGTTCACCATTATCAGTCAATAATAAATAAAATAGAGAAGGTGTAAATATTTCTGGAGGTTTACTTACCCTTTGTGACCTTCTCACATGAGTTTGGGGTACCAGAGGCTCAATCTGGACCTCCTGGACATTTGTATCTAAATCTGTCCGTGACCGACACGGTCACCTGTAACCGACATCGGTTTTGTTAACCGATGTCAGTTTAACTCTTCTATAACCGATACCGGTTCTAATGACCGATGTCAGGTCAGGGGATAAACCGACACTGATTACTATGTAACCCTGTAGGTAATACTTTTAAATCCGAGAGTTCATTTTCATTCACAAACTTCTCAACTAGGTTCATCCTTTGGGTACCAAAATTTGATCCCTGTACATTCTCTTTTCATTCCATTCAACATCATGATTCCTAATAATTTAGAATTCTCTAAATCCCAAAAACGGAAACCGAAATCACTAGATCCATAACCAATGAAAGTGCATATCTTAGATTTTGCATCCAAATTTTTCATATTTTCCTTATCAACATGCACAAAAGCTTCTTTAACCAAAAACTTTAAGAAAATAAATATCTACCTCTTTTCTGGTCCAATTTTCCTCTGGTATTCCTCCATCTAGTGAGCTTGAAGGCCCATGGTTAATCAAATAAACCGTGTATATCAACTACTTCTGCCCAAAGCTGTAAGGGCAATCCAGAATGTATTCTCATACTTTTAGCACGTTCCATGATTTTCTTGTTCATTCTTTCTGCAACACCATTCTCATGTGGTGTTCTTAGAACCGTTCTTTCTCTACGTATTCCATTTACTGAACAATAATCATTGAAAGTCTTGCTACAGTATTCACCACCATTGTCAGATCTAAGGCATTTTAACTTAGAATTTGATTCATTCTCAACAAGGGATTTCCATCTTTTAAAAGTCTCAAAAACATCAGATTTACGTTTAATACAATAAACCCATACCTTTCTTATAGCATCATCAATGAAAGTAACATAATATTGGGATCTTTCATAATAAACATAGAAGCTACTGAGTTGGTCCCCACACATCTGAGTCTACAAGCTCCAATTTTTGCTCCTTCTTAGTTGCCCCAACTTTGAGAAATCTCACTCTCTTTTGCTTTCCAAAGATACAATGCTCACAGAAATCAAGATCTAAATCTTTCAAATATGATAACTTACCCTTAGCCTTTAAGATTTGCATTCATTTTTGACTCATATGGCCCAACCGATTATGCCACATGCATGCATCTGAATTTGAAGTAGATAATGCAGAAAATGAATCAATAATACATATAGATAAATATAATGTTCAAACCTTCTTACCTCTTGCCACAACAAAAGCACCCTTGGTGACTTTCCAAGAGTCTCTTATAAAAGTAACCATGCAACCAGATTCACCTAGTTGCCCTGCAGAAATAAGATTCCTCCTGAGGCTTGGCACATGTCTCACATCTTTCAATACCCATGTATTTCCATTCTGCAATTTTAGATGAACTTCTCTTTACCAGTAATACTGCAAGGTTCATCATCACCCAAATAAACATGCCCAAAATTGTCCTGGACATAATTTCTGAAATAACCCTTATTAGGGGTTGCATGGAAAGAAACTCCTGAATCTAAAACCCATGATTCAATTATATTATCTAAAGAAAGAATAAGAGCATCTTACATTACCTCTGATGCAGCAAGATTTGCTTCTTTACCTTTGTCTGGTTGTTGGTTCTCTTTATCCTTTGACCAACAATTTTTCTTTGCATGTCCTTTCTTTCCACATTTCCAACAAGTAATTCCCTTACTTCTAGATTTAGATCTTCCATTTAGATTTCCCATGTACTCTTCTACTACGAATTTCCTCTTCATTTCTTCAAAGATTATACTAACCACATCATCAAACTTCAAAATATTATTAGCAGATGTTGTATTACTAACAACCATTACCAAGTTATCCCAACTATCAGGCAAAGAATATAAGAATAAAAGTGTTTTTACTTCATCATCAAATGGTATAACAACCGATTTTAACTGATTTACAATAGATCGGAAATCATTCAAATGACTAGATTCAGATTCACCTTCATGCATCTTAGAACTAAATAATTTCTTCATCAAATAAACTTTATTTGAAGCATTAGGTTTTTCATATAAATTAGCAAGAAATTTTATTAACTCTACTGTAGAAGCCGCTTCTGTAATATTGGAAGCCACGGATGCTGACATGCTCAATCTTATAAATCCCAAAGTCTTTCTGTCAAAAATCTTCCATTCTTCATCAGTCATCTTCGTAGATCTAAACTTCTCATCCAACGGTAAATATAAATCTCTTTGATATAGATAATCTTCAATCTGCATCTTCCATAATTGATAATTACGACGGTCAAATTTCTCTACCTTGTATTTGGTTTCTTCTACCATTATTGTAGCTCCCACTCAATCAGAAAACCCTCTTGTGAATAAATCCTATCAACGCACAAAACCTCCAAACAAAGCTCTGATACCAGTTGTTGGGGTTAAACCATATAACAGTGTTGCATAGATCTATAATCAAATAAAGCATACAAGCAATGAATACGAAAATAACCAAAAGATAAAATAAACAAGAGAAAGATTACACCAGATTTAACGTGGTTCACCCAGTGTGGGCTACATCCACCAAGAAACGGTCAATATTATTATTCAGTGCTTTATAGAGGAAATACAATGAAGATCTATTGTCTTCCAACACCTCACAGGATGTTCAATGTTTTTCCCTCACTCAGCTACTCTTTCTTGCTCACCAAGAAAACTTACATGTAAAACAATTGCTATATATATTCTCTCCTTCTTACTTACCATCATGCAATATACTATATATATATATATATATATATATATATATATATATAGGGTAACTTAGCTTTTCTTTTACAATCAATAAATCATCTTTAAAATAATTGATTTAATCTAATTTTCATCAAAAAACAAAAACTGCGTCGCACAGGTAACCGTCGCCAGTTACTGCCTAACCGACGTTAGTTACTGTCAAAACCAGTAACATGAAAAATCAAGTTTCTTGTGAAAGGGTCAACTAGATCTTCCTAATCTCCCTTAAATTCACTCTAAATGAGTGTGTATAACTTGTATACTTTTGGTTAAACCTTTAGCAGGTCATGAGAACTATGTGCATCTCCGAAGTGTCAATCTGGAACACATACAAGTTGTATTTCATCCAGTATCTGACACAACAAGTTAAGGGAATGGTGAACAAACAATGTAATCAGCTAGTTACACTACTTTGCCAAAGATTCAAGCATTAAATGCAATATTAGTTTCTACCACACACTAGTCAATGAAACTTGTCTTCTGTCACCACACAACCATCTCTACACAATTATCTGGATTTTATTTCACTGTTTAAGAAATTAAGTTTCAGTTTTGAAGAAGTAAACCATGACTTACCCTACTAATCGAAAGGATTCTATCAGTTCCACCTTAGGATCCCTATGGGAAATACAATGACCACGTAATGACTTTTGTCATTACATCCTCACTACCCTTCCCATAGCCATCCTAAGTTGGCACGGGTAGGATTCTATCAAAAGGATGATGGGACATAGTACCTACACTTTGTTTACACTTTTAGTTAACTATGAAAGATAAAGTAGATAAGTTCATCTTTACAATAGGTTATAATGTATCGTTACACGATATTAGTTTCTCGAAAGAGGATTATATTAACTCAACTGAGTTACTATCTTTCTTAGTTCCTCTTATCAAATTAACATAATGTAGTATTTTCGTTAAGTATAGGTTTAACTAACCATGTCTCATATAGAGTTAATCCATTCATTACTTGTTAAGTATAGTCCTTAATCTCACAAGGTCATCAATTAATATGAATAGTCCAATTTATTTAATAAGGTACGATAATAAATTTACATTGTTTTCGTTATATTGTTTTCCTTATCTTACTATGTTCGATATTCAACCTATTTTTTAATCTCATAGTAATCATTAAAATCAATAATAAATGCATAACATAAGATCAATCAACTTTATTTATACTCTGTTGTAAAACAACATATAATTACTTTCATATCCATCAAAACAAGTTACAAAACAACCAAGAAATATATTTAAACTTAATAAGGATAATCCCTTATTTTCAGTAAATAATGATATACAATTCATCATGATAGTACATTAGGAAAAATGCCCATTAATCAACTTGCGAAGATAATACATTCGCTTTAACAAATAAATACAACAATCTTTATCGGATTCAAACAAATATCACATGACGTGATCATGCGTAACAATCCAATCAATCAATTCATGAATGTCATTCCTTCCTGCACTCTGTAGGAGAGAGAAAATGTATACATGGGTCAGTTCAAAGAACTGGCATGAGTTTACCAACTCATATTCTTGTTGTATTTAAATGAAATAATAGAATATGTTAAGGTTGACTTAACTAAAACCAAATAAACTTCCTAATTTATTTATTAATTTATACTATATCATGTACAAATGAAATGATTACTTTGTAATTGAATGCTATGTTTCCAAACAATACAAGATTCAACTGAAACATAACTTTTAAATTGTAAAAGTAACATATTATTACAAATATTCATTACAATAATCAAGAATAGGATTTTATAACAACATCCTTCAATTCCGTTAAAATATTCCACAAGAATAATATCCAACAAAGTAAACTTCATCAATGTATAACTGTTATGGTTGAAATGAATGAACATAACTAACTCATTATCCATTTCTGTAACTAATTAAACAAATGAATCACTTAACAGTCAACAATCAAAACAGTGAATGCATTTCTCATTCCCTACTAAATATTTACTTTTCCCGTAATTAATTCAAAGGAATGAAACATTATCAAGATTTACAAGAAATCATACAATACCAAACATTACTTGTCTAGCTTTCCTCCATTTTAAACAAAATCAAACTACATCCTCTTAAAAGGAAATAATCATTACTAACAATCCAATTAAATTAAAATTTTAAACAAAACTTCAAATAAACAACATATTATCTACTTCCCCACGTGGTTCTTTTTAACAATCATTTCATTCTAATTCAAAGGATGAAACTAAATACATTTTCAGTCATGTTCAATACAATAACTAATAAGATTAGTACCTACATTCAAAAAGGTTGAAATCAATTATCTCTCAACTCAAATCCTGATGCAATTTAAAATTAATTAAGTAGAACAAGTCCCTGCTAAAGGGAGCTTAACAAATTAATTAAAACACAATGATCAAATACCCACAAATGTCCAAGCCTTAAACAAGCTTAAATGCAAATTCAATCTTCAACCATTCATCAAAGAACAACAACTTTACACATGCCTTAGATAAAACCCAATAACAATGTTCATATGAGCTACACTACAACAATAACCAACAAACTCTTCAAGCGCTGAATTAAACAATGAACTCAAAACCTTCTAATATATTATGATAAACAATAATATTGGCCCAACTCATTGAAAGCTTATAAAAGTGAGTTAAAGAACTCCATTTTAAGAATAAAACATTCAATCTCAAGTAAAAAATGGTTTCATCATGCAACTTACAACCATAAATCCAATAACAAAGATTCCCAGATCAATGATACAAAATATCCCAATGAAGACAAAATTGATCAAAGAATTTCTGCTTCATTTCCAACATTGCACAAACCTTTTCATTCTTTTCCATTATTAGGAAAATAAATTTCATCTTTTTAAAACAGAGGTCTCCCAAATACAAAAATGATTAAAGATCAACAAAAAAGCTCTCATGAGTTATATTCTTTTAAAAACTTATACAATATATTTGTATTCTAATGAGCTGATTTCAATTTAATGAATATGACCTAGAAGGCTAAGTTAAAGCAAAAACCAAATCTCACATCAACAACAAAAACTCCTTTCCATTTCTTAGTTTTTCTTCTTGTTTTTTTTCAAAATTTCTTAATAAATCAAAGAAACAGTTCCATTTTTAAAACCAAAAAACCCAACTATTCCAAATTTCATGTTAAAAACAACAAGAAAAGAGAGAGAAACCCATGTCTGGTTCACTGTTGTCTTTCTCCAAATCCAACTTCCTTGCAAATCTGCTACTTGAATGCCCAGCAAAAATCCCATAAAACTTTCCAAACAGAGCTTTTAAATACAATTTTGCCATTAAAAATAGCTTCATATTTGCATGTGCATACAAAAAAACAGAACTCCAAAAATATCTCCTTCAAAACCTCCATTCAAAGCTTAAACAAAAACCAAACAAAATTCCAAAAATGTGAATGGAGGGAGAAGCTTGCATGTTTTAGCTTCCACCACAAGCTATCGGTTCCCAAGGAACCGTGCACATTTAATTGCATTAAAAATTGTCAGTGCCACGTCGCGGCCACCAACTTAAACCCAAAACCTTTTAATGCAATTTGGTTATGCCAATTCGCAACTTCCAATAGCATGTTACCAATCAAACAAATATTAAACAATAACAACAATAAACTTTATTACCTGTCATGTGGTCAATGACCAACTTTCAACAATAAATATTAACCTTGCAAAGTGGTCTATGACCTTTATTGAAACATTCAATGCTAACAATGCTAAGGAAGGGGTTGATGAACATAGTTTAAAGAATCAACATTAACCAAACATCAAACATTATTTGCCAATATGGTCCAAGACCAATCTCATAACATTAATACTTAAACATTCTCCAAGCAATGTGGTCTAAGACCATTAATCATTAATTTTTTTCCTCAATTGATTGATACATGGTCTAAGACCAATTTAAATGGTGGAACTCAACCATAATGTCTCAAATTACCTTAAATCAATTACTCAATGCAATAACCTTAACAAAACTTAAACATCCTTCATCAATGCAACAAATGATGGATTCCAAATAAATCAACATCGTACAATAATGCAAACCAAAAGGTGGTCATCAACAATAATACCTTAAACATAACTAATACATATATGCTTATGTATACTTGTGTGTGTGTGTGTTCACTTACATATACATATACACACATGTACATGTTTGTGGCATATATATATATATTATGCATGTACACACACACACACACACACACTAAATTAACATTTATAATTAAATAAGTTATTATCCATTAATCAAACTTAATAGAAAATATATTAAATTTGGGGGTGTGACATACTTCCTCTCTTAAATAATCATTGTCCCGGTGATTTAAACTTAAACATTATCAAACATATCAATTGAAAACAAACTTGACATCAACGTCAAATGAAAATTAGTTCATCATTTTATAAAAATTTGAAAATTTTCATAATTTCAGTCAAACATAATTCATAAAACTTGGTTGTAATCAGCGTCATAACAACAAATTATTTCCAAATAGTCAGCAATATAGAAAAACTTTCATTGCAATTATCATCAATATCAAATAATATAACATAAATCCTTAACAAATAAACAAGTATCTATTTCGTTCCCTGGAGCAGAAAAGGGAATACAAAATTTTTTTTCATCCAAGTTTTCCCAAGTTACGATGTCCTGAAAATATTGGACCCATTAGACCTTACATTGAGAAATATCGCAATTTCTGATTGTAACCTCCAAGTTTTCAGCACTCAAATTGGTTCAACCATGACGATTCTCGGGTCTTGAACCTGTAATGAGTTCTAATTTATGTCATGTGTTATGTCTGAAACATACTTTTAAGCAAAGAAAATATGAAAAATATCATGCATTTTAGATAATGCGGGAGGTAATGCCAATTTGTAATCCACTGAACTTATAGCTTCTAGAATTTCGAAAGGTCCCACTGTTGGCTAGATTTTCTGCATAGCACCAAACCTAGGCAGTCATGAGATAAATCTCCCTCATTTAACCGGTGAGGCTCCCGTGTCAGATTTGTCAATAAAAATGTGTTATTATCTATCAGGGGTTTTACTTTAACCACTTAGTTCATGAACCATAACTAAGAAGTTCTGCAGCAAGTAAGCAGCTGTTTAAGAAAGGAAAATTATAGAAGAAGAAAGTAAAGGTATTACAGAGAAGAAGTAAGGAAGATGTGCATCCCAATTAGTAGATAGCAGAGCTAATTGCATGCACATAGAAGAAACTTAATAGATTTGAACACACAGAATTATAAAGCAAAGGCAGCTCTAGATCCAGATCTAAAATAACACAAAGTTTACTTAAAAGATCTAAGATTTAAAAGCAAGAAACACAGTACGCCGTGACACAAAGTTCTTCGGAAACCTGCTTCTTTGTATTCCTTTGCAACAAGTGGCTCTCAGGGGTTCAGCACAAAGTCTAGAACACAAGATTGCTTCTTACAAATTCTGATCGATCATTAACCCGGAGGTTCTTCTCCTACTTATAGAATGTAGGAGGGAAAGTACAAATAGAAGACTCAAACTGAACTAAAATATGAACAACAAGTAAAGATGACATTTGGCAATCATCCTCAACTAACTTCTTCTTAAGTGACACATGTATCACTTAACTAATAGAATGGTTCCACATGACTTCAAGTAATGGTTGCAAAACCAATAACTTAGAAGTTTTACAATTTCATCCGGGAACATAGAAAATAGAAGAAGAAAGAATAGAAGAAGTCATGCCAGCTGTAATGTTTACATCTTCTTCTTGTTTTGATATCTGATATACTTGTCGAACATATAATTCAGTATCCTTCCATCTGTTTTAGCCACTGCTTCCTTCTCTGTCCTGAACTGCAGCAACCCTTCATTCAACACTTTGCTGCATGCTTCCACCTCTTCCAAACTTGGCCCGAACCTCGCAATGTCTGCCTGCAGCGCCACCAATCTACTGATAGAATTCATCATGAAAGGCTTGGTAGCTTTATCAATTCTCTTTTGCACCATCAGAAGAGAACCTTCCAGGGAATCATGCACCTCGTTAGAAACAATCCGCACGTATGAAGTAACACCTCCATCCACTCTTTCCTCAGTGAAAGAAATGATATTGTCTGGTAAATCTGATGTTCTACTCTCAAGCACCTGCATCCTTTTCAGCAAAACTCTGCAGATCTCCAAACGGAAAGATACTGCAAACTCTAGCTGCTTCCCCTTCTCGACTGATCCATCCGGTACAATTTGTTCTGCAACCAATACATCTCCCGGCAGCTTGTTGATCTCGGCCAAAATACTCAGGTTACTCTCTACAACTGTATTCATGCCTTCTATGCTTTCCATCAGTTGTTTTAGTTGATTTGCTGCATCTTTCATAACCTTTAGGCGGGCTGGCACTTCCCCAAGTTGTACAGAAGCTTGACGAATAATCAGATCCTTCCATTCGTCAATAGCTTTTACTTGATTGCTTGCATCTTCCATTTCCTGCATAAGATGATCACTCACCTGCTCTGAAATGGGCTGAATGGAAGGTTTAGCAACCTTGGCTATGATCTCACATAATTGAGATATTTGCTTCTGCAGCTCTTCTTTCTCCGCCTTTTCACTGTCAAGCCTAAGGAACAAAGCATCCAGCAACGTTTGCGTGTCCTGCTTCAATCCTTCAGTGGTAGCTTGACCGAGTGGTATTTTGGTCACCGTCACATCTTCTGCCATGAGCTCCTCTTCTATCTTTCCTTCCGCCGGAATTGATATCTCAGCAAACTTCTCTCCCGAATCTTTGATGATCAACCTAGAAGTTGCTTTAGCAACTTTAGGCCTTCTGTCTCTTCTGCTCAGATCCTGAAGTAGCTGCAAGTCATGCTCCTCTAAGTTCATCTCTACTCTTGCTTCCGGAACCAACTGCAAAGCTAACCATCCCGAGAAGTTATTTCTCGGGGAGTAAGAAGTTGATGAGTGCACTACCATCTCCTGCTCTGCATCCTCTCCATCAGAAAGTGCCACAGTGTCATGGCTGCCATCTTCTGAAACATCCAAGGACAAAGCTCTTTCAAACTCCGTCATCTGCAGCTTCAACATCTCCTCTGGAATGGGTGCTGAACGAAGTGGCTGCGGAGAGAAAACGAACGTCGCTGGTTTCAATGAAGGCATGGAAGCATCCTGCTGCTGCGGTGCAATAGTTGGTGATCTTCTGGGTACTGGAGAAGTCGGAGTCAAAGCTATGGTCGTAGAAGTGGTCTTCTCTTTCTCTTGAGATCTTCTGTGTACTTTCAACTTCTCGGACCTTCTGCTGCTTTCTCCTTCATGCTTTCGTTTGAGGGAATCTCCTGCACCGAAGTTGCCCGTGATTTGATTCATCAATACTTCATCAAGGCAGTATCCCTTCGTTAGCAGCTAGCTCGAAGTATTCACCAACACAGCTCCAGATCTTTCTTCAATTGAATGGCAGCCTCCAATGTTATCCTGCAGTATAGCTTTATCTCCTCCCATTTGATGGTAAGTGTCAAGTACCACGTTCCCATCATCTTTAAGATCCGCAGGTATCCGCGCTAGTCCAAAGTCGAACACTTGCTTTGCTGATAGCCTGCTGAAATCTTTCTTTCTAACCTCGTACTCACTTCTGCACTTCATCCAGAAATCTTCTAACGAAGGCACATGTGTGTACTTCCTGGGAGATTGTCTTCCTGGCTACTCCAAATGGATCGAAGTTAAGCCGTGCAGGGAAGAACTCTTGCTCATACTCGGATAACATTTGTGCTTCCATCCCTCGAGCTCTGTGAATGCTGATGCAACTGTAATATCCCACAGTGATTGGGAAGAAGCCCGTAGACTTGTGCCGTTTCAACTGAAGGTCGTGTAACTCTACGAGTTGCCTGCTCAGCTCCATGGCGATCAATCTATCACTTGGATACCTGGGCATCTTTATAGGTTCTCCAGAAAAGCCCGTAACCCTGAGGTATGTGAAATCTGCAAACTGGATGAATAACTGCCAATCTTGGACACTGCTTCCCACGCTTCCTTGTTTACCCTGTGAGTCTTCAAGTCTTTGTCTAGCCTGCAGATGAAATCGTAGAAGAAGTCATCGTTGATCACTTTGAAGTCCTTCTCGCACGTAGGTACAGTAAGCTGTGGGTAGCACTCGAAAATGGGGTCCTTGGAAAGAACACCACATCTATCCAGCTTGGAAAAGACACCCTGTGAAGCTGCAGCATACACCAAGTATGAAGTCATCTTGAAGCTGAAAGTACGCTTCACGTTTCGAAGCTGCTCACCGATGTTGCTGCTAATAATTTCCGACCAATTGATTATAGAATCAACCTTGTTGATTTCAATGGTCCTGATGAAAGCATACATCCATGTTCGAAAAGTGTAGGCATTCGCTTCGCCATTCAACCTGCATAGCAATTTGACGACATCATCTGCCTCCTGCACCAAATTGGACCGTGGAAGAGTTCTCGGGAACTTTGAAGGGGATCTAGGCTTCTTCATGAACCGGCTGTTCATTATGCTCACGCAATCAGCTCTATGTTTCTCCCATCTACTGTCAGCATCCTGAATGCTAATAGAAGTCACCACCTTTCGCACTGGAATCTTCAGACAATAATTGATGAATTCCGCATCCAAACGAATTATTGTCTTTCCCGCAACATCACGCACTGATCTGGATGAAGGATGATAAGATCTAGCACACTCCATTACGAACTCTGGCAATTGGGCTGTACATGGGAAAGCTGCAGCTCGGATAATTCCGCTACTTTTGACCGTACGCATGAGTGAAGTCTTTCCAGCTCTGGATCTATCAATCAAATCAGAAAGAGGTTCTGGGCCTAGATCCGTGTCTCCTATGTCTGAAAGTTTGGAAGCAATGCATGAATCCATCGTGCTCTCTTTTTCATCTCCTTTCGCCATGGCTTTGTCTATCTTTGTCTGAATAATTCTTTTTCTTCTAACTTGGCCGGATTTCTTCAATACTGGTGTAGATCTGGACAATTCTTCAGATTCGGAGGATATTTGCAATGTATTGGACATTGATAAAAACTCATTTTCTTTTGTAAAGCACCTGTAATGAATTCCTGCAATTTATTCAGACAAAAATGGCCACCGGAGCATGAATAGTGAATTTAAATTATAAAAATCTGCACTTTTCAAGCCTGCTGCCCCAAAAATTGGTGTTTAATTTGCACATAAAGAGAGCATGAATCCTTTCAATCAACACCTGAGCTCCTGTAACACCTATGAAAACAACTATGCAGACAAAGATCAACCTCCTCCAAAGCATGCGCCAAATCTGGAAGCTTTTAGCCTTGTTAGCACTTTGTCTGAACAAAATCCTTCCTCTAATGGGGGCGCACTTTTCCTCCTGGCTGCAATTCTTTACCTGTGAATTAAATTATTCACCCATATGGCTGCCCATGCTTATATAACCTTCACAATTCTATAATTAATAATTGCCCTAACAATTAAAGGCAATTAATTAATTAAAAATCATGTTTTTCTCTTTTAAAAATAGCATGTTTAAGGACAGCCATCCAATAAATTAAATTAATCTAATTTAATCCTTCACACAGCACTTCACTCAAGCTCCACAGTGTACTTTGACCATAGCCACTGAAAATAGAAATTAATTTAATGTTTTAATGCTTTAAAAAATATTAAATAATACCCAAATGGGGCGCACTTTTTGAGAGGAAGAGGGCAGCCATTAAATAAATTAAATTTAATGCATTTGACTCCTTTCTTTTATTCCATCTTTGACTTGTTGACCTCCTCCAAGCTTGGGCGCACTTTTTGAGAAGAAAGATTAATAAAAATAATCAAATTTAATCCTTTTAATCTCTCACCAAAGGGGGCGCACTTTTTTGCACATGTAATTCTATTTTTAAGAATTTTTTCATAATGGGATTCTTTACCCTGCCAGGCAGGCACCAAAATCCCGTGATCCACTTAAGTGATTTTTATAACACGGGGAAAAGTACCCTGCCAGGCAGGTATAAAATTCCCACCCTGCCTGCGGCTTATATTTTTCCTCATCGCAGCTTAAATCCTTTGTTTTCCAAAAATGCGCCCATCCCCGCAGGGGCTTTTCTGTGCACGACTTCACTTTTTCCCAGTGATCCAGACCTCCGATGACGACTTCCTCCGGGCATAATGTGCGTATATGTTTTCCAGCTGCTCCAGGCCAAAAATCGGGCTTACCCGGCAAAGGAATTGTTCCAGAGAAATTTCACAGAAAACAAAATGGGACACCACAAAAACACGAAAAATTGCCAAAAGTTACAAATAAAGCCCAAAACTTAAAATAAGTTAAAATCCTTCTGGTACATAGGAATAATAACATATTCGCTCATAATAGAGTTAAAACAGAGTGCAAATAGCCTCATACGGGGCTCAAAATAATTAAATACAAATTTCCCGCAGACAAATCCCGACAACAGAATAAAACAATTTTGGGCATCTGGGTATTTGGCGAAAAAGGCTAATATGGCTCTTTAGGATTATTTTGACGCAATACAGGAACTTTCAGGCAATAAAAACAACAAACGACCCATTATTTTAAAAGTACGAAAAAATTTCGGATTGGGTAGTCACAGATTTCAGGGTGAAATCTAAGTGACACCACCCACATATCTAGGTGACAATTTGGCAGCCTTGCCAAACATAATAGAGCTCTTTTTGGGTCTTACCCTAAAAAATATTATCTCCTTGCTCAAATTTTCTATCAACTCTTTTTAAATCAGAGTATTTTTTTGCATATCAGTTGCTTCTTTCAACCACTCACGAATGAGATTTACTTGTTTCTCCATTTCAGTTAACATTTCTGTACATACTACCTCTTTGTCCTCTGTGTTATCCCAACTAATAGCAGTCCTACACTATCTCTCATACAACGCTTCAAATGAAGATATTTTCAACGAAGAGTGGTATGTGATATTATAGGTAAATTCAACCAATGGTATATATTCCTCTCATTTGTAATGTTAATCCATGCAATACATTCTGAGCATATCTTTCATAACCTAGTTTACTCTTTATATTTGACCATCTGTTTCAGGATGGTATGTTGAACTAAAGTTCAGTTTTGTTCCTAATGTCGAGTTTAGATTTTGCCAAAATCAAGAGATCATCCTAGGATCTCTGTCTCAAATTATCAATTCTAGAAGTCCGTGCAATCTAAAGATTTCATGCACAAACCATTTTGCAAATATAGGAGAATCATCCTTTAGACTACCCGGTATGAAGTGAGCTACTTTGATCAATTTGTCAACCACTATTAAAATCATGTCATGTTTGTTCTTGGATAATGGTAATCCTTGCACAAAATTTATAATGATTACCTGTCATTTATAATGTGGAATATTGTGAGGGTACAATAGACCAGCGACATGCATGTTCTTTGCTTTCACACATTGACATTCAAGACAATGTGCAACATAATTTTTCGTATCATTCTTCATTCTTTTCTAGAAGTTCTGTTGTTTTACATCAGTCAACAACTTCGTTACTCCGAGATGCTCGGAATATGGAGTATCATGAATTTTTTTCATGACTTTCATTCTAAGGTCGTTTCCCAAAGGTACATAAACTTTGTTTTCACATCTTAAGACTCATTCATTATCAAAATTAAAATCTTTGTAACTCCTATCATTCGGATTTTCTGCTAACGTAATTTTCACATGTTGATAATATGGATCAATTTGCATTGTTTCTTTACTTCTTCCTTGAACTGTGTTCTTAGGGTCACAATAACAGAAATATACTTCTTACGAATCAGCATATCGGCCACACGGTTCTCTTTTCCTTTAATGTAATTAATTTAAAATTCATATTGGGATAGAAACTCCAGCCACCTACAGCGTCTTGGGTTCAATTTTGCTTGCATACAGATGTATTCCAGCCCCAAATGGTTTGTTTTAGTTCAAAAGGATTTCCTAGCAAGTAATTCCTCCAAATTTGTAAGGCATGAACTTTGACACTTAGTTCTAATTCGTGGGGAGCATAGTTCTACTCATACACCTTTATTTTTCTAGTCTCATAAGCAATTACATGATCGTTTTGGAGAATTATTCCACCCAAACCTTCAACCGAGGCATCAGTTACCATGGTGAAGCTTCCATTGGGATCCAAAACCATCAAAACAAGTGTTTTTGTAAGTTTTTCCTTTAACAAGTTAAATACATTTTCATACTTATCAGTCCACACAAACTTTTTTCCCTTTTTACAGAAAGAAGTTATTTGTCTAACCACTCTTGAGAAATCTTTTACGAATTTTCTATAGTAACCAGCCAACCCCATAAAAATTCTTACTTCATGTATTTTTTTAGGTGTTGGCCACTCAGTAATGGCTTTGATTTTTGATGGTTCAACTAAAATATCATCTTTGTTTATGATGTGCCCAAGGGACTACACTTCATTATGATAAAAATAACATTTCAAATCTTATCAAATTGCTTTTCTTTTTCTAAGCACATCTAACACTATTCTTAAGTGTTCATTGTGTTCTTCATATGTTCTTAGAATAAATCGGAATATCATTTAGAAAAAATAGCACAAATTTATTAAAGTATTCCTAAAAAATATTATTCATAAGAATCATAAATGCAACAACTGCATTAGTGAGTCTAAAAGGTAAAATTGTAAACTTATAATGCCTATATCTTTTTATGAATTTTGTCTTATGAATTTTTTCATCATTTATCCTTAGCTAATGATAACTAGATCTAAATCGATCATTGAATAAATAGATGCATCTCTCATCTGATCGAAAAGGTCATCAATACTCCGCAAAGGATACATATTCTTTATTGTTTCCTTGTTAAGCATGTGATAATCAATGCATAGTCTTAATGTTCTATCTTTCTTCTTAGTAAAAATGATCGGTGCTCCCCAAGGAGACACACTAAGTCAAATCAATCCTTTAGACAAAAGTTCATAAAGTTGTTCTTTTAGTTCAAGTAACTCTGTTGTTTTCATTATGTATGGTGTTTTTGATATAGGTTCAATTCCAGGTTTGATGTCAATGGTAAATTCAAACTCACGTTTAGGAGGAGGTTCAAGTAATTCCTCTGAAAAGACATCCCTATATTTTTGTAACACCAAAAAGTCCTCCAAAGATGTCTTACCTTCCTCACTAAAACAAAAAAAAATTATTGCATACAACATCCGGCCTTTGTTTTTAGCTTTCTGTTGGTGAGAAAAATTATTGGGTGGACAAATTAGGTTTCTCCACCAACATTCACGGGGCTACGACCCTCAACATCCAATGGTATAACTCTCATTATTGAAAGTAAATTAATCCTAATCCTATCTAAATGTTTTGGATGGCCAAATTGGTCAGGATCACATAGGGACACTCCACTGAACTTATGGCAAAGTTCTTGTACGTGGGTACAAGGGAGGAAATTACAGCGATAAAGGGAAAAAGAGGAAAATTAGACGAGGAATATTACTGTCATGAGTAGATTACAGAGCTTGCACTTAGTAACCGGAGTAGTTCAATCTTCAATATAGAGGAATGCAAAAATTAAGTTAGTGGGACTAATGAATTAAAACACCAATTTTTCAGATTCATCTATTGAGAACACCAAGTTCCTCTCCAAAGACTCCATACACAATCCACTATTCTTGCAAAGTGCATGAAAGAGAGAATAGAGGAAAAACAAGAAAAGGAAATAGAAGAAGTGTAGTTTTTATTCCATGTGTAGTGATGAATACAAAGCTTCAACCAAGCTATCACAATTCACAATGTTATATAGCAAGAGTTCTTCAAAATTTGGAATCCATTAGAATGGGGAAGTCATCCCAATTTATACAATTTGAATTGACCTTTCCCCTCCCTCACATGAATCTTCATTTCCATATTCCACTTATGACCTTTTTTTTTCCATTAATTAAGTATTTCTCTTATAATTTTGAGAAAATACTTTTTACAAATTTGAAATAGGTCACTTAAGTGAATAGGACAAAAACACAATGATGAAGCATAACGAAAAATTAGAATGGAGAGCAAAAGAAGAGAGGAAAAGAGAGGAAGAGGGAAAGGATGGAGAGAAAACACTCTTCATGACGAACTGCTTGTCATGATGGATATATTGTTCTGTAATCTTAGATGATCATTCCAAACCATGAAAAACCACCATCTCTTCATGATTGATCACACCTAAGAAACTAGACCAACCTTTGCACTTGAATTTCATGTTTCCTTAACACTTACTATATTTGGAAAGGAAAACTTATTATTTTTGGCAAGTATTAGAGTTTTCCCCTCTGGACCCCAAATGGTGATATCGACCCGAATGATCATCCCTCAATGTCCCATTATGCCAAACTTGCCATTTGAGAACAACTTGCTATTTTTAGTAAGTACCCATGGGGCAAGTTACTATTTTTGGTAAGTATACAAGTTAATTTTTCCCAACCTCAACCGGATTTGGTAGCTTGAATTATTTCTTCTTACTATGTTCTCTCGCCTTCTAGACCAACTAGCTATTTATAGTAGGGGCTTGTGGAACCACTTACTATTTTTAGTAAGTGTCAATTGCAGGCAGAGATGACCTTTTCAATGACTTTGCCTATGATACTCCCTCTATGTTCACTACCTTCTTCGTAGCCTCTTCAAATGGTGGCTTGTCTGAAGTAACATTCCCTTATGTAGGAAGGCCTGCTATTTTTAGTAAGTGCACAACGGGTGTCAGATTGCACCAAAACAAGTCTTGAAACTATGGGTTTTATTTTGGGGTTCCACGCTTCGCATTTTGAGTAATTCCTTCATCTGAACAAGTGGTAAAATGATATTTTCATGGCGTGGGTAGAATACTGACAAAAAACACATCCCTCTATATCCATAAAAATAGGGACTTCATGGCACAAAAACTAATCTACGTGAAACTAGATTTTTCAACAATCATTCCCTCCAATTTTCAAGTGATTTCGCCCGCTAGAACCCTGAGAAGTGAAGAGGTATCTCGCTGCCTTTTTCACTGATGTTATTCATGTGATAGGGGAAAACTATGATGAAAACTTAGTCCTCCATATCCTAAAAAATAGGGACTTCAAGGTGCAAAAACTAGTTCACGCGAAACTAGATTTTTCGACAATCATTCCCTCCAATTTTTGAGCAATTTCACCCACTTAAACCCTGAGAAGTGAAGATGTTCTTCATAGCACTGGTAGAATCATCTAACTGCGAGAGCATTTACTTCTCTATCCATGAAAATTTAGGGACTTCATGGATGTATCTTCATATTATTTGGACTAAGTGATTATATTATCTAGAGAAGGGTCCCATGCTAATATTCTTACTTAAACCCCCTTAAAAATATCCTTATGGGATCGTAAAAAACAAATCATTAACAATTTATTTCTATAATAGCATTGAATTATATTTCCATTGATATTATGTTTGTCCCACATATCCCTAAAAAATAGGGAAAGCTTCATGGCTTCCTATCAAAAACTAGTTCACCTAAACCTTCAATTATGATATCCCTAACTATTCACTTCACTTTCAAAAACTAGTTCTCGATTTTTTTTCGACAATCGTTTCCACCAATTTTAGAGTGATTACGCCCACTGGAACCTTGAGAAATGGAGAGGTAGCTCACTGATTTTTTCATTGTTGTGTCATGGCAGCCATTAATGGAGCTTCAAAAATTATAGGTCTCTTTTACACCTCAGATTTTGATGAAACAAACTCCATTGGGATAAGTGTCTCTTGGATTTTTTGTGCAACATTTTAGCTTCACGCACTTACCAGATTGGTGGGAAATCGAAGGAGAAGAAGCTAAGGAAAAAAATAGAATTTTTATTCCACTTAATAATATAGGGCATCATTTTATATTTTGTTTGTTTCATCTTCATGGCCTCTAAAAATAAGGAATTCTGTTAAAAAACTCACTTCAATCCGTGCTCTGGATTTTGAGATATGAGCATTTCACCGTTTTGGCTCAAGAAAGTTTCTGGAACTGAACGAACATGATAGCAAGCTGAAAAATATATATTTTTGATTTTATCACACTCCTTGACCTGTAGGAATAATGGAGGGAAGAATAAATGAGAAGGAGCAATGGATGTTTGCAAGTTCTTTGCAACTTTCTACCAACAATTAGTTTCACGGGCAAAATTGGAGAAGCAACAAGAAGCGACATGGAGTTAGAACTTTTTTTAAACTTTGAAGTTGTAGTTTGGCACAATTTTATGTCCCCAATATCCCTTAAGCATTAAGGTATGAAAGGGAAATCAAATTTCGCATCGCGCCTCGGAGCGACACTTGGCGGAGATCCAACGGTGGAGTATTTGAGCTAAAACGTAGGTTGGAAGCACTTGAGGGCTGGAAAAAGGTTAAATGAGGGGCCAGGAGACTCCCTTGGCACTTGGCACATTTTTATGTCCCTCATGTCCCTTTTCACAAAGGTGCATGAGGTTCATCAGTTTACATAGTGCGCCTCAGCTTGACACTTGGCACCGATCTGATGGTTGAGGGTTTGAGCTCCCGCAAGCACGTGGGGGCTGAACTGGCGATCCTAGAGTTTGTATGGGTGACCAGAGGTATTATAAGGGCTAGGCACATTTTTTATTGTCCCCCATGTCCCTTTTCTTGAGAGGGACAAAAGGGACATGAAATTGTGTCAGGCTCCTGGAAGTGACACGTGTCCTCATCAAATTTGACTAACTCCCGAACTCGATTCTAGAGGGCAACTTGAAACGGTGATAACTTGAGCTCCTGATGGATTTTTTTGATGAACTTTTATATGATCGTGACTGAAAATTTCCTTTTTAATCCAATGGTGTGGGTATAAGATCTTGATTCCTCCAGTTAAGCCCTGAAAAATTGGATTTTTGATTTGATCCTTTACTTATTCCTGGAAAAAAAAACTAGTTATAAACCTATTGCGCCAAATTGTTGTGTAAAATATGATTCCACCATGTTCTAGGTCTTGGCATTATGTTTCCAAACATGTCTTTTTTGGCTCCTAACTCCATATAGAACTCCCAAAATCACTTCTCAAAGCTCAACAACTCTTTTGACCCTATGCACTGCTTAGGCCTGTGAACCCTCTTTTTGGTGAGACTATCCCAATTTCTCTGAATCCTTCCTGATTCTTCATAAATCACTTCCATGATGTTCATATGGCTTCAATTCACCTCTGTGTCTATTTTTTCTTCTTCGTTCCGCTACATGGGGTTGTTCCAATCCTAGGAAGGCCAGTAATAGCCCTTCCCACAACTGCCTAAAGTTTGTATTTTCCAAGAAATCCTAAAATCACCTAGGGGGTTGAATTGATTTTCCTAAATCACCTAAGGGACTGAGTTAACATCAACTAGGAGGTCACTAGACTGACTGGGTAGACTCGGGGTGTCTTGGAAAGGTAAAACATGAAAGTTTCAACACAAGGGTATTGTTGTCATGCTTGAAAATTACCAATTTTCCTATTTTACATTTGCATGACAACACTTTCTTAAATTGCATTGTAAAAATTTGTCTAACTTTCAATCCTATTTTGGTGCCCTAAATGCTAGTATTTTTTTATGTGTCATCTAGGAATTCTATTCATTTTTCAAAACAGTCTATATTTTCCTTGTGTTTGAATAACCAGTTTACTCCTATAATGATGTCATAGGACCCTAAACGAGCTACATAAAGGTCAAGTTCAGTGATAAAACTAGATAATTCCATGTTGTATCAAACATATATTGTTCTAGCATTTGAATAGCAGCATTTCCTTATTGAAAATTCCATGTTACAAATTTCATTCAAAAGCTTGATTGCATACATACCTCTTGTGTGGCTCTACCACTAGACAATGGAGTTCTACTTCAATACAGTCAGAAGACCCTTCTCACTTGGTTGACTATGTTTGGAGACATCAAACTAGAGATTTAGAATCTCTTTGAGTTATCTAGCATAGGCCTTCAAGGTGGTTTGTAGAACTCTGCTCTCTAGGTTTCTTATAGCCTTCTTAACCTCAAATGAAGTGTCAAACCACTATCCTCATGCTTTTAAGACATAAGCTTAACGATTTTAGGTATACTTTAGGATATTTGAGGTGTCCTCCAACTTTTATGCATTGACTCTTTACCTTTTATGCCTAGCTCAACCTTCTTCATGATTTTCCAAGTGATCTAAACTATCCTAAACCTGCATAGTCAACTTTTACATGTAATGTCAAGGGTTTCATGACATGATTCCATATGTTCCAAAAATTTATCACCCTGATAAAGGAGCCTATGATCTTCTATTTATGGTTTTATAGCCAATTTGGCCAGTTTATCCTTCCCATAGCCTTTAGAGGGTTTTGACAAAGTGATTAACTAAAATTAGACTATGGGCGGGGAAATAGTAATCCTAGTTAATCTAAATAGGAGGACTAAGACGTTGTAAATGAACTAAAGCACTATACAATAAATGTAAATAAATTTTTCTGCAAGAGAGGAGGAAATGACGTATCTGATATCAGTAGACTATCGCAGGTTGTCGCAGATCTGGAAGTGGAGCTCGGTAGTGCATATGGACACTTAGGGGCCCTGCGAAGGGCAGATTTGTGTTGTCTGAGATGACAAAGGTGCCTGGGAGTGTACTAGGGTTCCCTGGGTGATCTGTAAACTTTTACTTTTGAAATATATAAAATCACAATTTTATTATTCTACTTTCAACTTTGTAAAATGACAACTTTAGATGAAGATTAGAGCTTTAGTGACTAATTTTCTAGTGCTTTAGAAAAGAAATTGCAGAGCATGCTAATTAAAATAATACACAGCACAAGGAATTTTTTATCCTGGAAACCTCCAATGGATGAAAAACCAGTCAGGAAGGGAAATTTCTCTTTCTTCCCACTTGTATTGGCCAATTACTCAAAAAAAAATGTAGATTACAATAAGTATGGAAGAAGAAATCGTGTACAATCTTCTCCCAATTACTTGTTTGCTCTACTTCTACACCTTTCTCCTACAAATCCTCTCCAACATTGTAGTTCTTTCTCACTTACTCTCATACAATTATATTTTACTCTTGAGATCTCTTTGGATCCTTTAATGCCTCAATTCTCTTTCCTCCTTGTATTTATAGCCTTCTCCCATGTCATCTCATGCATTGGAGAATGGGAAAGGTCAGGGAGGGAAGAGACACAGTCAAACGATTCACATTCACGTCCATTCACGCTTCATTTTTTTGTTTAGAAGTGTTAGGACTGCCGCTCAGTACAGACCAACGGTTTTAGGACTGTCACCTTAGCTGGGTAGTGGTTACATGACCACTACCTTGCAAGGTAGCAGTTCTACAACCGCCACTCTGCACAAAGTGGCGGTTATGTCCAGAACCTCTGTTTACATCATTTTCTTCATTTTCCTCAATTCTCCTTCATGGTGTTGATGGATTTGATGAAGTGGTGTGATTTTCTAGATCCCTATGGATCATACCTCCCCTGTTTAGGAGGCTTTTGGTCCCACAAAATCTTAGTGGGGGAGTGGTAGAGGAATCTACTCCCTCTCTTCCTCCTTTGAGTACCATCGGGTGTGACTTGATCTCTAGTTTGTTGCTTCAGTGCTACATCCTCCTCTAAATTTCCTCAAGTATAATCCTCTTTGGAAGGTATCTTTTGTATGTTTCCTTCTTTTTTATGCATAGATAGCTTTAGCAAGTGCAAGCTCTTACAACTTTTTATCGCGTGCATCTGCATGAATTTTGGCCTGAAGGTTTCTTTTCCAACCTGCTCAAGTATGGAAAAGGTCCCATATTGTAGTGGTTCAATTCTTCTTGCTTGTCTTTGTCTCTTGAAATGGGTCAATCGAATCCTCTCCATGTACGTTGCTACTATAGTCACCATTGTTCTATGTATCTCTTCCTCTTCCTGCTTCCCTACTGTTAGGTCCAATGAATCAGTAAGAGACGGTGACTGCATAGCGAAAGTTTGTATTGCTCCTTGAATGAGTGCTTCCTGTAGTGTCTTCTTCTATAAAAATTGAGTGGTGCTACCCATATTCTTTATCCTCTTATTAAAACATATTTTCTCTCTAATCCATTTTGCTTTTCTTCCAATGAAAGTAAACAAAACTAATGATTTTCCTGAATAAGTGTTTATACTGGTTGGCACTTACCATATCCTTCTTTCTTTGATTTGCTCTGGTGTGCCTAGATGTTTAAATTAACCTCGTCCTTGACCTATCTGTATCGGTTCTCCCTCCTTGTGAACACAACATCCTTGGCATACAAGTAAGGACTTTCGAAGACAACATCAAATGCATCAAGTGGGATGATATCAACTTCTAATACATCTATGTATTGGGAATTTATCCCAAACTAGAGCTTACACTTCCTTGTAACCTAAATTTTTGCACCCTTCTTCACCCATCCCAATGGGTATGGATGTGGATGCGTGTATGTCTCCAAACCAATTTTTTTCTACAACCACATTAAAAATCAACTTGGACTGAGAAATAGAATCTACTAAAGATTTTACCTTAGTCTTCTTTATTTGGATTCTCATTTGTAATAGCTCACTCATCTTTTCTTCTTCTTTCCCCCCCTGTGCATAATAGTGGTCGTGCATCCCAGCCTCTCGTATACATCTGAATCATCCTCAATCTCCACCTCCCCTTTTGTCTTCACATTGGCCATGGATTTCTTGTAATCCTTTGTTTGGTGCTTTGGGTGTAATTCCGGATGCAACTTCCAACATGTAGCGTTAGTATGACCATAAATATAACAGTTCTTGAAATTTTTTTTGGGATCTTTACAAGTATTTAAAGTAGTGGCAGCTTATTTACCTTTCCCTTTCTACTTACCCTTGTTACTTGTTTTCCCATACTCTTTTTTATGTTGTTTTGTTGACTGCTTTTCACTTGGTTCTACTTCTCCTTACTTCTTTTCATCATCTATGTAGTATGCCTACACACATTCTTCATTTAGATCTTTGGACTTTATGGAGATGACTTTTCTTAGAAGGTGAGTGTGAAATCCTCCCAAGTACTTAGTTATAATATCCTCATCCTCCAATTCCATGTTTATATCTACACACTTTGACCACTACCTTGTCTAAAATACTACCATTTTGTCATTTCGTTAGTTTTGTGGCCAATAGGATAGAATTTAGCTCTAAGTAATTCTTTAAATTCTTTCCAAGATTTCAAAATAGGACAATTTTTATTTTCACAAGTGGTTATATGGGTTTCCCACCAAACTAGAGCGTGTCCCTCTAGTTTGAGACATGCAAAGGTGGTCCTATGTGCCTCAATGACATTATGGACGCTAAAATAGACTTCTAATTGTTTTAACCATTTATCAAGCAACTCTGCATCTACTTGTCCTTCAAATATTTTAATATCAACTTTCCTCTCAACCTTAAAAGGAGTATAACCAGCTTTTACCTTTGCTCTTGCGTTTGAAGTCTCTTCTTTATGCTCTTCCTCATAACTTTCCTCATGATGGCTCCTTCCTATGCAAAAACTTTCAGCTAACCCCAAACCACTGATTCCATTGATTTTTTCTTGACAAAAGCTATCTTTTGAAAATTGGAAAGCTCTTCTTTCCTTATAAACATCCTATCCATTATGGTCTCTAAAATCTCGATTCTACAGACCAAGTTATCTTCTTCCATTTTTTCCAGAAATCTTTGTTTCCACTTCTTTTTAGAAATTTATGGCTCGTGAGGTAAAGCCTCTTCACCTTTAGATCTCTTCATTTTCATATAAATCCAAGAACAAATACCAAAGTCCTGGATACTTATAAGCTTTGATAGAAAAATGATTTGTAAACTCTTCAACTTTAGAATTATCCATAGAATCACAAAATAAATGTTGTTGTTCTAATTTCTATTAGAAAATTAAGGAGTTAGCGAGTGATTGAATTATGCTTATGCTTAGAATCCACAATTACAGGAAAAGAAAGAATTTAAGGTTATAAACATAAACAAATTTTATCCTGGAAACCTCCAGAGGAGGAAAAACTAGCTGGGAAGGGAAATTGCTCTTTATTCCCACTTTTATTGGCCAATTCAAAATAATAAGTACAAAATTTACAATAAGTATGAAAGAGAATTAGATGATATCTCAATTTCCTCCCAAATACTTGCTTGCTCTATCTCAACACTCCTTTCTTCTACAAAACACAATTCCAGCACTAAGAACTTCTTGCTCACTTTTTTTCATGCTTCGATGATCCTATTTTGACCTACAAACATGTATTTATAGATTTTCTCATCTCCTCTCATGCACTGGAGAATGGGAAAGGTCATAGATGAGAAGATACATATACAACCTTCCAAATTCTGGGTTGTTTGTTTCATATTTTAGTTTTCTGTCTAAACGAGCTAGGACTGCCACCTAATGCAAACCAGTGGTCACATGACCGCCACCCTAGTAAGGCCATGGTTCTATAAGCGATACTTTGCATAGAGGCGGTAGTCTTGTTACTAAAAGTAATAAACTCCATGTGTTATTTTTCCTTCTTCGTGTTGACTGAGTTGATGAATTAGAGTCATTTTGGATCCCTATGGATCATACAATATTTTTAATTTAAAAAATAGTAAACTGAAAAAAATGAACTCAATTTTCACTCCCTAGATGGATAATTGTGGCCTCAAATTGTTGAGATTCGCTGTAAGTGGAGAGCACCACTTACAACAACATAGAAAATTTATAGATCTTTTCATTAAAACATGGATTCATTTTGACTCTCTTATCAAAATTTATGGCTTGAGGGAATAAATCCCACCAAATCTGCATCATTCTCTCATGAATGAAAAGAGCTCAAATCCTATGATTTATTTTGATTCATTTCCTGTATATTTTGTATGTCAAGTTTCTTTAGGTCCAATTGTGAGATCCACATGTTGTCCTCTTATTACAAGCCTTTCCATTACAATAACTACCTTTTTAAATTAACTTTATTTGTGTTGATTGTTTTCTTGTGAAGAACATGTGCCACCTTCACTTTCTTCTTCTTTATAATATATTCCTTTTAGTACACTTCTTCATTTTCTTCAATTGTTATCCTCCCCTTCTTGAATTTCATACAAATATGAAACATTAAATACTGGAGAAATAACAAAATTATGTGTCATCTGAATTTCCATTTATATTTTTCATAATCTTACAAGGACTAATCTTCTTGTAACTTTTCTTGTTATATGTTGCCTTGTTAATTCTCTCCTTCAAAAAGTATAACATCGCCATATCTCCTTTTTTAAAGATATTTTTTATTCTAGATGTATTTGATACTATGTAATATTTTTATCACATTATTATAAGTTATTACTTGTTGTTTCCTATGATTGTTGAATATCCACCACAAATTCTTTTGGATCATCACTCACCCTTTCTGAAATAGGAAGTTGTAAAAAAAATAAAACAACACTATTTAGTCTTTCAAAAATAATTTGAAATGGAGCCTTACCCCTTGACCTATTCACATAAAGTTTTTAGGAAAATTCTTCTTGTGGAAATCTTTAGTCTCTTTGTTTGGGTTTCTCTCCAACAATGCATCTCAAAAAATCCTAAGCTATTGTTCAAAAATTCTATTCTCCCATCCATTTGAGGGTGGTATGTGCTACAAAACTGTAACTTAGTGTGTATCATTTTCCATAAGGTTCTTCATAAGTGGATTAAAAAATTGTGTTTATATCTAAAGTGATAGACTTCATGATACCATGGAACCTAACAAAAGAACTTCCTTAACAAATATATACTATCCTTGTTGCATCATTTTTAGTCTTATAGCAAGTAAAGTTCACCATATTATAAAATATATTCACAATAAAATAATCAAATCAATATCTCTTTGTGTTTTGGGAAACCCTAATAATAAATCCATGTTTAAGTCTGTCCACTTCATGTTGGTACTTCTAATGGCATGTAATATCTAGTGTTTTATGCATTTCCCAAAGAAACTAGACATATCATTCATCTTGAATCATACATTACCACATCTCTCTTTAGATTCAAATAAAAATAATTTTTCTCTACTAAATTTATTGTCTCATTCCTTTAAAAATGACCACCCAAACCACCAATACGAAATTATTTTAAAATTTTATGCCTCATGTTTTGGGTGGTTATTTTCATATTCCTTCAAAAAATGACCACCCAAACAACCACTATTAAAGTATTATGTGTAATTTCAATAAAATTGTCAAAAAAGATCCAATTGAAGTGTACATGGGGACTCTAAAGTAGATGCAAATGTTAAGTATTATGGTTTACTTTGAACTAATCTAGGTGCTCATAACAATATAAATGCTCAAAACCCTAATTTGACATGATTGCTAAGTGTCTATAAATACTCTTTGTTTGTCGCACTAGATTCATTGGATGTGTTGTAGAATGACTCGAAATGCAAGGAGAAATACCCAAAACCTAGAAGAATAAAAACATGCATATGAATGGGTCGGATACTAACCTCAGCCGCCAAATTGGTGGACTTAATCGCTGAGTGCTACACTACATTACGGACCCTGATGTAGTTCTGGTGAGTGTGTTCGTGTCGTGCCCTTGGTGCTCTCATGCCAGTTGTACTTTGTGAAAATAACGAGCCATAATAGTACTTATAGAAAATGTAAATAGTATGTGTACATATGAATAGTATAGAATCCCTCCTCCTATAAAGAATGTGTGTGATGCAGAACTTACTAACCTTGATGTATGTGTGTTATGCGGATGCAATAGACGCAACCCTAGATGGAGCCCGAATAGCAGTGATAGGATGCAGTAGTGACCCTAGGACCCTTATTATGGTCTTATAAGCTTTATATTTATAGGGCTCTCAAGTTTAATTTCATAATTATTCTTGATAAGGCCGACTGAGAAGAAGACAAGGATGACCAATGGCTATAAGTGACCCAAAAAGGAGTGAATGAGGTTGTGCACAAACCGAGGAGCCCTGGGTGGGACCAGGGTGCCTCAAGGACGCACCATTACAACATGGGGCACCTTGATTTAGGGCTAGAAATGTCGAGGGAAGTTGTGAAAATGGGGTAGATAAGTATCAAGGAATACACGATGAAAGTACAAAATAAAAGATAAGAAGAAAGGTGGCCAAAAGGTGGGAATAATTAGTGCTTTGTACCACTTGAGAACCTTCTAAATAATAGTATAAGACCATGGCTAAATTATTGTCTAATGTGTATATATTTCGTGTCTACACACAGTTATCCCACAAGAATACAGTCTGGTTATACTCAGAATGAAATCATCCAGTCATGATAAGGATATGCAGACTCTTTCCCCATAGACCCTATTCATCAAGGTACCATAATATCACCTTCACACATTTCTTCGGATCAAAATAAAACATACTCAGCTTCTAATTAGGGATCCTTGATTGTAGATATTCCTTCATTTTTGTGCACTATGCCAATTGTTGTTTAATATCCTAGAAACAATTGTGCATTGTTTGCATCTCCAATGACTATTATTGCATTTTCAATGGTTACAATATGTGGGTACTATCTAAAGCATCACATGGAGACCAAAAATGATCCCTTGAAAGGTTTCAGTAGTCAATTTCATAGGATTCAGTCACAACCATTACTTCCATGCCCTAAAACTTATCTTGTCTCTGAGAGCCTTATAGTTTGTGCACAACAATCTAAACTACACAACTTCTGGACATATAGGGAAAATGTAGGAAATCATTGGTTAGGGAAAGCCGATGTCTAATAAATCTTTCTCATCATCTCATTTCAATCCACCACATGAGAACCTTTGTTGGAAATCAACATAAGATTTTCAGTTGCCTAGGTTGGTATGCCTCGACTTTGTTTAACCTCTCAGAGGTACAGGTGGGAGGTGGTTTGACATCGGAGGGGCCAGGGAAATAGAAGCGAATTCTCGAGGGTGCAATCATCATGGCATCTGTTGGATTCATCATGCCACAGAGGTCCTTTGGGACCTATGCTTACGATCCACTTCGCTTTGCAAGGACTCCTATGAATAGGTGAACTTTGACTAAGTATCCGTAGCCTATCCGACAAGTCCCTAAACTAACAAAACGTGCCCCTAAGTAGACATTAAGAACCTTGGTCACCTTAGAATCAAGTGGTGCTATATCATTTTTGTTTGAGCTCATGAGTTCCATGGAATGGATAACAGGTGGAGGATGTTGGTAACATGACTTCATATTGTGGCACTTGTGTTTGCGAGATGAACATTGGCAACGGTGTTATAACTCATGGTTTCTCTTCCACATCATTTTTTCACCCAAGTACTAAGTGACATTTTACAAACACATGATTTTTTCTGTTGTACAACCCATTTTGTTTAGTCATTAACTTTTTTTGCAATTGACACATAGCATGCTCAAAAATAGATATAGTCTTATATGTACCTCATTTATGGCTTTGGAACTTAATTTTTCTGCATCAGATCATGGAGACAATCGCTAAGGGAAATTTTGCAAACATTCCTCTACAGCTTCTATCATTCAATTCCGAATGGAAGCCTCTTAATATGCATCCTCATATCGACATTTAGTGCTCATGTTTTAGTCCTCAAAGGTAGAGACATTGTCTTCAAGATTGAGGATATTTAAAGGAGATTCAACAGTCTATCCTTAACAATTGCACTTATCGATATTTTTCACAAGCACCTATGGAATGCTTTTGCTAGTTATATCTTCTAGCATTATCAACCTCTTAATTTTGAAAATAAACGTTGTGGAATTTATCATCTATGTTTTAAACATTGAGCACATATTTTTTTGACTCGAAACCAGGGAAAATTGAGTGCCCTTTTTAAATGAGAATCAGAAACTTTCGATTCATTGGAGCGTGTCCTATTGAAGACTTCCATAGGTGCGAGTCCTAGGTAGTTTATTGACTTCTAGCTGAAGGAGATTCAGCAATCTGCTTATGTTGTCTTCGAACAAGTATAGGATAGATAACGCTTTCGAGGAGACTTCCGGAACATGCACGGTCCCATCACCACCACGTTTTAAGCGGGAACAGTATTTTAAAAAGCGGAAGGCGCCACGCTGGCGATCCGAAATAAAACCCTTTCGTGGCAAATAATCGTGACCGCATATACGCCCATGATTCATTTGGCACATCCTCGCTCACTCCTTCGATGTTTTGTGTTGTCCAATATTATGTTTCCTGCGATCATGGGCATACTTGATTCATGATACCTTCAAACATGGAGAAGAATTCTATGCTTTGCGGGAATAGAACTTCTTCGAGCTTAAAATCCATATCATCCTCTCGATGGGGCCATATTGAGGCAAAAATATGTGGAGAACTTTCAACATTATCTTGATCATGCATTATTGAATCCTCTTGCACATATGGAAAATGAAATATGTCATACTCATCGTGATGGTAATTTTGCTCCTTGGGTGAAAAGATATTATGTTCGAGTCATTCATTCTCTTGTGCTTTGAAAAGGAAGTGAGATTCTTCCATCAGATCATCCATGATTTGTTCAATGAAAAGTTGTAAAAGCCATGGATTTGGGGTAAGAATCTCTAAAGAAACCCCAAAGGCTTTTAACAATCTGATCAATGGACCATGTGATAAGAAATGAGCAAGGTTTTCTTCTTTGCATACATTAATTTGAAATAAACATGCAAACTAAGCAAATGAAGTTAATCTCTATTCTTTGAAAGCTTGAAATAATGAACCTAAGAGGATCTAAGCATTCAGTTTATGTGTTAAGAGAAAGAGATCTCCCCATTAATGGCTTCAAGGCCAATGGATCTTCCCTTTTACTCCATGTTAATGCTATGAAATACAAGATTAAATGCTTTTAGCTCAAATGGAAGAAGATGAAATACAAACTAAAGCCTAAACAAATTGCTATAATCTATGCTAGGAAGAAGAGAGAATTCTTAGGAAATGAGGGAGGGGGTATAGCCCTATTTATAGTTTTTGGTTTGGAAGAAAAGGGAGATTTGGGTGCATGTGGGACAAAGGCTAAAGTCCAAAAAGCACTTTTAGCAAGTCAAAGTGTGATTTGACTATGTTTAGGGTATTTAACCTAGGTTAGACTAATTAATCTCTCTTAGAGAGTAATTAGGGTTCTGGAAGGGTTCTGAAGGGATTAATCAATCCAACGAAGTGGATTGATCTTCCAGGGAGCTAATAGAAGCAAGCTAGAAGAGAATAAGAAGCTAATGTAGTTAGAACGAGGCTATAACAACCTGTTTAAATGGTTTATAAGAGGAAAAACAACCAAAAGGGTGTCGTAAGAAGGGAGTTAGATAGGTCTAACTGGCGGTGTGCCATCAATTTGCAAAGGGAAGAAGCGTTAGTGCACCATTAGAAATAATAGTGTATTGATCAAACTACAGGTGTCTACATTTTCCCCTCTTTGAGGTGACGTAAGCTACGTCACTTCAAAGAAAGTAGACAAACACAAACAAGTAGAAAAATTTGAAGGGGTAGAAGAAAAATTAATAGGATGAAGGATGACGAATGCCCCCTCGAGTGTCGATGGGGTGACGAAGAAACTCGATCGACGATCGAAAAAGAAACAAATAGAAAGAGAAAGTGTTAGAGAAGATGAGAAACTAGAAGAAAAAGGGATATTGAGCTATCCGCAAATCAATTGCTAACAATACTTAATCATCATAATGCTTAGAATCCTCCTCATGGGTCCTTATTAAAATGTGAGCATGCGACGGAAGCGTAAAATGACATGAAAAGCCAAGATACAAACAACCGTCTTGTGCTAAAAATGACCAACTCCATGCAACATACACGAATGCAATGCAATACGAGAAATAAACAGAATCACCTGACAGGGAAATAAGTACAATCACACACACTTAAACCAACAACGTTCAAGATAGTTGCACAAATATTTTGTTATCGAGATGAAGTCCCAAATGTTCTGATAAATGACTAGGGTGAAGAATGATGCCCCAAGCAAGGTGTATTATGCAAGGGGGAAGATGGAGGACACTTCCATCCTATGAAAAAGCAATGTGCACGACGAAAACAGTACCAGGCAATTGATAGTGCCCCAGAGTACAGACGAAGTAAGCAACATAGCTTGTGTAGGTGATTGAAGATTTTGGTGATGCGCGAGTCATTGTTTCAAAATGTTTGAAAATGTCAGCAAGATCTGGGATGAGTGCCATGCAATAGACACAGATTTCAGCCGTAGATGATCGGTTTAACCAATTTTGAGCCATTTTTGATATTTTCAATATTTTTGTTGTTTTTAAATATTTTTGTGAATTTTTTTCTTTTTCAGGTTTTTGATCGGTCAGAAGAATTTCAAAAGATCAAAGATCTTCTAAAAATACGTGTGTAGGCAGTAACGGGAAGGCAAGGCTGTCCAGAGAGCTAGGATATATGCCCACAAGAAGAAAGATGGGTCGAGAATAATTTATTTAAAATAAATTAGTAAATAATTATCACGATGGGGGAAAATAGATGAAAAATAGAGGAAAAGGTGGGAAAAGGCACCTGAAAGGTTCATAAATTATCTCAGTGCGACGAAGAAGTGACCGTTGGATGGCACGAAGTGCCCCAGCATGTGAAAATTAGTAAAAATAATTATTTTAATACAAAAAATTATCACAGCAGATAGAAGAAGGTTAGAATGATCACGGTGGAGAAAACATGCCCCAGGGGCATCGCGACGGGTTAATATACCCACCCGGGGTCGGTAAAACAATCACGACCAATTCATTTCTACCAGAGCCTTTGCAAATTTTTACCGTGAGTGAAAGCGAGAGCCCTGGAGTGAGATGGCGAGGATACCGAGGAGGACGAGGCACGCGGATCACATCCGGGAGTACATGCGGGACCCAGCGGATGGACCATTCGTGAGTGGCCTAACCCCCTATTAATTACACATTTAATGCCATTTTTAGGGTTTTCTAGGGTAGGTAGGAGGAAATTTGATGCATGCGCATGGGCGTATGCATCAGTTTGATGGGTACGCACACGTGCATGCATCAAAATAGACATGGACGTGCACGCACATCCATTCATGGGAGGCAGGGACATACGTGTACCTATTTGGAAGAAGCGGGTACACACACATATCCATTGGGAAAGGAGGGTACACACATGCGTACCCATAGAAAAACTTAGAGGGGGCACGTATGCATCGGTTAGGGTTTTGAACGGCCACGCACATGTGTGCACATCGAAGCAAGTGCATAGGCATCATACTGGGCATGTATGCATCCTGTATGGCCGGCACCAAAAAATGAGAAGAAGGGGTTTTGCGCGTATGCATCCGTAAGGGCGTGTACACGTCGTTTAGGGCACGCAGGTGCCAAAGGAGGCACGTATGCGCTAGAATGAAGTGAGAAAAGACAATTTGGCTAGAAAATAGCCAAGTATAGAAGAATATAGGTGAGATTAGTTCAGAAGAAAAGAATAATTAGTAAGTTAGATGCATTAAAAGAATTATTTTTCCTTAGAAAAATATATAGAAATGTTAGATGCCTAACACTTGCATTGATTTTGTAGCGTATGTTACCCATTCTTCAGACTCGCGAGTGCTACGGTCGATTAGCTATGATAGAGGCACAGTTTGATGATGATGATAGAGCAACCCTGGAGAGCCTTTTACATGTGATGGGACTGACTCATGTGGCCGAGATGCCACAGATTACTTTAGATCATGGCCTTTTGACAGCCATAGCAGAGCGATGGCACAGCGAGAGCCAGTGCTTTCACCTCCCGACCGGGGAGATCACCATTACCTTGGAGGATGTATGGCGCATCATGCGGGTCCCGATTCAGGGACAACTTATCGAGACTACGAGCCGCTGGACCGACATTCAGCGTCATATCATACATTTGTTCGGTGTTCCTACTATACCACGGCACAGGATGTCCATCAGACTATCCCGATGTATAGATGATCCAGAGTTAGACCGAGTAGTGGTCTATATGATGGCTCTTGTCAGTGGAGTTCTACTCCCTGACAAGACTGGTGCTTCATTTCCACTTGGACTCCTAGGAGTGATTCTTGGTTTGGTGGAGGGACAGACCTACTGCTGGGGTCAGTGCATTCTAGCACACTTATACTGTGACCTTCATTTGATCACTACTACCGTCAGAAGATGGTAGGACCTGCTCGCTTGCTACAGATTTGGGCATGGGACCACATTGCTATTGGTCACCCCTTAGGTGTTCTGAGAGTTCGGGCTCCCGACGAGCCTTCTACGATGGGTTGGGTCCCGGCAGGGGACGATGTGTGACCATTCATGGGAGTTACATACCACTACAGGCACGAGTTGGATGAGCTGCGGTAGGCTTCCATTGTATGGAGGCCTTATAGACATTTCCAGTGGCCAGAGGATGGTTTAGAGCTCAGCACTGCTACCATTGAGCATTTTATCTTGGGCAGCCGTAGCTATATGCGGGAGTTATATAGAGTAGATCAGTGCCAGAGGCAGTTTGGCCTTACCCAGGATGTTCCTGGGCCACATAGATGGTATGCTCGTAGAGCTAGAGAGCATTTTGATATGGGTCCACAGATTACCCGTGACAGAGCACTGGCAGTTTTTGACAGGTGGCACCTGCTATTTGGGTGCCACTGAGATAGATTAGAGATCCAGGCACTACGCTGGAGTATGGGCCATGGTACCATGGTGTGCTCCCACACCATTTGAGCATTCCCAGAGTGGCGTATGATGTCGGTGTGAGACCTCCTCTAGTGGGGCCTCCTAGCGGTGGTGAGGGTGGAGATGATAGTGATGATGATGATGATGAGGGTGGGCCCGATGCACACCACCATGTTAGAGGTAGGGGACAGGGTCCCATACCACAACAGCCATAGGGACAGGGCCCTAGGCCCAGGCTGAGATAGGTATACAGGGCCATGGATATAGAGTTTCCCCCAGTGGGCATTCCAGCGGGGATATATACCCCTCTTCAGCAGGTACTTCCAGAGCAGGGGCCACCACCTGATATTCCAGAGAGTAGCAGTGCTGGTGGGCAGTGAGCTGCTCTTCAGCAGTAGTTACAGGTAGCCATTGTTGTACAGTTACATGTGGCTGGTGAGAGAGACACAGCTAGGGCACAGGTACAGGCCCTCACAGCAGAGTGAGATCAGGCACTCACCCAGGTGTAGATTTTGACAGCAGAGAGGGATTAGGCTAGGGCACAGGCTACCCAGGGAAGTGATAGTGCTTCATGGTAGAGTCAGATGCGAGAGATGGCCACACAGGGTGCTCAGATATTGAGCCTCCTACACCAGTCCCAGACTCAGGTGTGGATGGTTGTTGCTCAGAGGGACCATGCACAGGCACAGTCACAGGGCTATCTTACACAGAGGGATCAGGCACGAGCCCAGGTGTAGGTTATTACTACAGAGAGAGATCGAGAGGCTGCTACCTTGAGACAGGCCCAGGCTGATATTGGTAATTTGACAGGCCAGCGAGATGTCACCCTACAGAAGCTCTCACTTCTGGAGATGCAGACTTGATACGAGATGCCATGAGATCCGGTGGTGAGGCTTGTATTATAGGACTTCCTACTTCAGGGTAGTTCTGGTAGATCAGCGAGTAGTCTCATTTCAGTAGTCAGAGGCTAGCATGACAGGTTCCAGGTCACAGAGATCAGGCCATTCAGTGAGATCAGTTAGGCAGCCTATGCCAGAGCAGCCGGCTGGACAGGGGCCATCTAGACAGTTTGGTGGTGCTCCTAGTGCAGGTCCATCACAGCCACCATTATTCCATGTCGACCAGGTGACAGACCTGGGAGCCCCGGCGAGGGTGAGAGCTGTGGTTGAGCTCTACATTCTTTTTTTTGTACAAATATTTTGTATACATGCCTCTTATGAAGGCTGATTTTGATGTATAGCTGTGTATACCATTATTTTGATGATGCCTCGTGATGAAGGCTCGATTCTTTTTTATGCATGCCCCTTTTTGATGGCATATTGTATCGATGATGTATTATTTTGAGTACTGACCTGGACAGTTATACATGTATATATGGACATTTTGATGTATCATTCTATGATGGATTTATGATGTATGATTTGTTCTTTCCTTTATGTATGTGGCATATCTTAGATTCAGAAATGTGTATATTTCCTGCTTTCATATTTGATGATGTATCTGTAGATAGCACCACATGTTTTGGATTCATGAGTTATTTCTGAGTTTTTATGCTAGCACTTGGGATGATACTAGATGATATTGGTGTGGGGGGGATAGATTTGTGATTATGCGCAACCCCTCTTGCCCCCATTGATGATACGATATTTGATGATTAGCTTAGCATACATGCATGATGTAATACTTAGCATTTTTGTATATATATGATGTAGTGAATGATGTTAGAAATGTGATGAAATGATAGATGATAGATGTGATAACAAACAACTGTGCAAAAACACACAAGCAAAAGTTAACAAAACTAAACAAATATACACATACAACAAACTACTACTAAACAAACACATGCAAAAACTTAACAAGAGATTAAAATGAGATCTAATCTAAGCAAGTAAAAATGAACTTTAAAGATACACATAACAAATAAAGAAATCTACAACAATTGTTTACAAGCATGAGAGTTCTCAAATGTATGTAATGCAATACATAATTTAAATCAAACAAGATTCAAAATTAGATAAGCAAATGATCCATCTAAAGAACCAACAAATCGACAGACTAAGTACATCAAAACTATACAAACCAACAACTAAAAGTAATTAAAGCACTACTTTGTTTTTGCGGGACAACATTGACATATTTTCTAATGTTTTTGGGTTTATCTAAAAAGATAAGTTTTCACAGCTACGTTTTCATTGTTTGTCTAGGTTTCCTGAAGATAACATTGTGAGATGAATGTAGCTTTATCCCTGAAAAGGGAAATTTTCCAGATGTTTAGATTTTTTTGTATCATTTTCCAAATGTTTTTGTATTTTCCAAGGTCATGTTTTGAAAGCAATGTACAAGAACAAAGAAGCGTGGATGCCCCCAGCGTGATGTGGGAATATACAAAAGGCAGAATGCCACACACGTATGTGCAAGAAGATGACAATGGTACTTTCATGCTCAACATTAGATGGGAGTATACAAAGGTGATGTCCTCCATGCAGATATAAGAGCAAACAAACCAGATCATGGCAAGGCAAAGGTGGTCCTAGTAGGGTTCCTAGACCTAGCAGAAAAAGTCATATCTAAAAAGTGGTAACGATTACCCATCCTTCCGTAAGAGTAACTTGTGTCTGGTGAATCTTCCTTGAGTGCCCAAAAACTAGTTTTCACTCAAAGACCTGCCCACTGTGCCACAATTGCATGGTTTTCACATGAGGACGACCTACTTTTTCTTTACTATTTTCTCATTTTTCCATTTTTTTTGCTTGTTTTTTCTTTGTTTTCCAATTTTTAGTTCTTATTTGATATTCTCGTCATGCCTAAGCATAGAACCACTTTAAGTGCATGGCATTCATAGGTTCTGGAAGCTCTTCACCATCTGAATATGCAAGTTTGTAGGCTCCTGATCCATATTTTGCAATTACAACATAAGGACCTAACCAGTTAGCCTCAAACTTTCCTTTCTTTTCTCTGTCTTTGACGGTGTTCTTCTGATTTTCTTTGAGAACTAGATCTCCTACATCAAATTCCTGATGAATGATGCATTTGTTATATCCTCTGGACACTCTGTTCTGATAGAATTTTAGGTGATTGAGCACTCTGATACGCCTTTCATCTAATAGTTCTAACTCTGCTAGGTGAGCAACTCTGTAGTCTTCATCTTTATCAAGATAGTCTCTGAGAGATATTCTCAGAGAGGGAAGCTCCACTTCCAAAGGTATGATGGCTTCAGTGCCATAGACAAGTGAATAAGGGGTCACACCAGTAGGAGTGCGTGATGGAGGTACGATAGGCCCAGAGGGCGGGATGTATCTGCAGATGCCAATTACGGCCGGTTTTACTGACCATTTTCTCCATAATCCATACAAGGGTCTTATTGGTGGCTTCTTCCTGTCCATTACCTTGAGGGTAATAAGGGGTAGACCACTTAAGTTGGATATGGAAGCATTGACACAATGTTTTAACCATTTTATTTTTGAAGGATTTACCATTATCAGTGACAATGGCCAAGGGGATCCCGTAACGGCATATGAGATGGTTCATGATGAATTTTGAAATCTGCACACCGGTGACATAGGTAAGAGGGACAACCTCTACCCATTTGGTAAAGTATTCGGTGGCAGTGATGATGTGAGTATGACCATCTGATGAAGAAGGATGGAGCTTCCCTATGAGATCCAGGCCCCATTTAGAGAATGGCCAAGGCATTGCAATAGGCTGTAAGGCTTGTGCTGGCGCATGTATTAAATTTCCATATTTTTGGCATAGTTCACACTTCTTTACGAAGTTGCAACAATCAGATTCCATGGTAGGCCAATAATAGCCTACTCTCAATAGCTTTTTAGCTAAGACCATGCCACTAGTATGTGCTCCACAAATACCACTATGTACTTCCTTAATTGCGTGGATAGAATCAGCAACATCCAAACAGCGAAGCAGATTCCCATCATAGCCACGATGATAAAGGGTGCCTCCTAGGAGGGTATAATGGGCTATGCGGTGAATAAGGGCTTTCTTTTCAGAATGGGTGATGTCAGGGGGAAGAGTGCCATCTTGTAGGTATTGGAAGATAGGGTCGTACCAAGGGGATAAAGGACCAACAACTTCACATGCCAAACATGACTCCGACATATCATATGCAGGTACCTGTAAATGTTCCACGAAGAAAGGCATCTTGCTTTCTTCAGGTGCTATGCGTAAGAGAGACCCAATAGTAGCCATAGCATCCACGGATCTATTATGCGACCTTGGTTTTTGTTCAAATATGACTTGTGTGAAATATTCCTTCAAAGTTTCAACCATTTTCTTATATGGAATAAGCTTCTCATCTTTAACCTTGTACTCATCATTAACCTATTTTATGATAAGTTGAGAGTCCCCAATGACTCGTAGTTGTCTGATGTTCCATGTAATAGCTAGCTTGAGGCCAGCGATGAGTGCTTCATACTCTGTAATGTTATTTGTACATGGGAATCCCAACCAGAATGCTCATGGTATGACATCACCTGTTGGAGTGATGAGCACCACTCCTGCTCCAGATCCATGGAAGGTAAAAGATCCATCAAAATGAACCTGCCATTCTATGGATTCTTCAATATACATCATAGATGCATCTGGTAAATCTAAGCATAAAGGTTCCATTCCTGGGAGAGGAGCTTCTGCCAACTGATCAGCCAGTACCTGTCCTTTTAAAGACTTCTGATTCACAAACTCAATATCAAATTCACTCAGGAGAATGATCCAATTAGCCATTCAGCCTGTGAGGGTGGGTTTGGATAAAAGGTACTTGAGAGGGTCAACTTTGGATATGAGCTTGGTTTTATTATTCAGGAGATAATGGCGAAGCTTTTGAAATGTGAAGACAACTGCTAAGCAGGCCTTTTCTATTTGGGGATAATTCAACTCGTATGCGATCAAGGTGCGCTAAGATAGTAAACTGCTCTCTCTTTATGGGCTAAGTCATATTGGGCAAGTAATGCACCAATGGAAAACTGGGTAGCGGAAATGTATAAGAGGAGAGGTTCACCGGGGGTAGGTGGCATTAGTACAGGTGGGCTGGACAAGTACTGTTTGAGTAGCGCAAAGGCTTTCTGACAGTCAGGTCCCCAATTGAATGTGACATCTTTCTTGAGAAAATGAGTAAAGGGGTGGCACTTATCCACAAGTTGTGAAATAAAGTGATGGATTGCCTGAATCTTTCCTTGTAGACTCCTTAGCTACTTGAGAGTGGTAGGTGGTGGCATTTCTGTGATAGCCGTAACCTTTGCAGGATCCACTTCAATCCCTCTTTGTGAGACAATGAACCCTAGGAGTTTTCCTGATAAAACACCGAAGACACATTTCTTAGGGTTCAAACAAACCTTATAGTCTCTTAGACACTGAAAGATACACCTCAACACTTCAGGGTGTTCTTTTCTACTTTTGGATTTTGCTAGGATATCATCAACATAATCCTCCATGATGTCACTTATCATATCATGGAAAATAACTGTCATGGCCCACTGATAAGTAGCCCCAACATTCTTAAGCCCGAAGGGCATGACTTTGTAGCAAAATGTTCCCCAAGGGGTGATGAATGTTGTCTTATGTTGATCTTCTTCCACAATTCGTATCTGGTTATAACCTGAAAAACCATCCATCAAGGACAACATTTCATAACCAGCTGTTGAATCAACTATCATGTCGATGTTAGGTAGGGGAAAATCATCTTTTGGACATGCTTTGTTGATGTCACAGAAATCCATGTAGATCCTTATGCCAACAGGTTTTTTCTGTACTGGGACTATGTTAGAGATCCATTCTGAATAGTCAATAGGTTTAATGAAATCAACAGCTAACATCTTTTCTAATTCTTCTTTGACTAAGAGCGCCACCTTAGGATGCATCTTTCTCAACTTTTGTTTGATTGGTTTGGCATCTGGGTGCACAACGAGGTTGTGCACAACTAGCTCGGGGTCCAAACCAGGCATATCTGCATATGTCCACGTGAATATGTCCACGTATTCTTTTAAGAGCTCTACAAAGGTCTTTTGTTCCTGAGCTGAGAGTGAAGCTCCCAACTTGACTATTCTAGGTTGCTCCTCTGAGCCAATGTTGACGTTGATTGTTTCCTCAATAAGCATTTTAGAAGCATCTTCCATCCACGTAGGATCAGGGGGAAGAGTAAGATCGACCTCCTGTGGTAGTTCATGATCATCTTTGAATGGATAAATCACTTCATCTTTAGACTCTTCATTCTGTTTGTCTATGAGCTTATCAAAGAGTCTGTCACTATGGGATTTCCGTTGAGCCTTCTTGCTTGGTTTCTCAGAAGTAGGTGTACTTTTATTTACAACCTTTTTATTCAACCATCCACACATCTCTGCTTCTTCCCCAAAATAGGCACAGGTGTCTAGTTGAATCTTAAATCCTTTCTTGTGGTCTCCAGCCAGAATAAAGTCCCTGAGTCCCATGAACTCTGTGAATGCCTCATCATTTTCAAAGAAATCCAATGGCACGTGAAGTTGTTGATCCCAATCTATAAGTTCAGGATATACAAGGGCTACTGGATATTTATCTAGGGGGATGGATTCAGATAAGGTAAGGACCGACGAATCTAGGAATAGGTTCATGGAGGCAAGATCCTCGTAAAGGCTACATTGGGAATCTGCGTCACTATCAGAATGAGATGAAACATCCTCACATTCAGAAGAGGTGGCATCATTCTCAGAAGGTAGAGCATCATGGGGCCTTATTCCAAGGCCATGTTTATCAGTTTTAAAATGAGGGATAGGGATAGGCTCCAACCGGCCTTGTGCATTAACGCCACATCCAAACCCACTATAGCCCATGACAAACATCATGCGAGGACCTTTGATGTACTGAGGTGCTTGATTGCATGAAGCCATGGTGCCTTCTGGCACTCTGCTGGTAGGGTCTTCTAACATTTTCTCCTCAGATAGGAGGCCACTATGGACAAATTTTTCCAATGGTTTAGGACATTGCTCGCGGGTGCTCTTGAACTGAAAATAAGGCTTACCCCTTGTCCTGGGGGATACTGATAAGTCTGATATCAACAGAGCCTGCTCAAGAGTGAATGGCTTACTTGGGCCATATTTTGCTGATGTTGCCTCCCATGAAGCAAATGGATTGACCAATGAGGGAAAATCTTGATTGAAAGGCATGAGGGACTCTGAATCTATTCATTTTTTATAGCCTCCATTTGTAGAGGGACAACAACATCCACAGAAGGACATTCATAAGCTGCACGAGAAAAACTGTGCAATGCCCTACAATGTGTGAATGGTTCTGGGTCACCCAAAATGGTAACCACCTGCCCTTCATGACATAACTTGATGCACTGATGAAAATTTGATGGAATAGCTTGCATGGCATGGATCCATGGGCATCCCAAGAGCATGTTGTATGGAAGGTCCAAGTCAAGGACATGAAACATTGTGTCATGACATGTTGGTCCTACCTCCATGGGAACCACTATAGTCCCTGCTGACTCTCTTTCTTCATTGTCATATGTTGTGATTGTGATAGTCTTAGCACCCAGCTCTGTTTCTGAATGGCCTAGCTACTTTACCAGCTTCAAGGTGCAAATATTTAGACCAGATCCCCCATCTACAAGTACTCTTTTGATTTTGTGATGGGTAACCACCACTTCGAGATACAATGGTAAGTTATGCTCTGGGTTGTTATGTGGGATTGCAGTATGATCAAAAGTAATATGATCGTTGGTGTCTAAGCATGCAATCATGGCTTGAAGGTTCATGGGATCTACCTCTGTGGAAACCCCTGAATTTTGCAAAGTTTTGTACAGTATGTTCTTATGGGCATTAGAGATCTTGAGGAGATCAAGAATAGATATCTTAGCAGGTGTTTTCTCTAACTACTCTATTAAGTTATACTGACTTTCCTGAGGGGTAGGCACAGGATCTGGTATGATTAAGCGGGCACGTCTTGTCCCGACTACGCAGCTCTTTTCTAAAATCTGAATGGTGTTGATCTGTTCATTAGATGAGTTAATACATCCAATGAGGGAATCATAAGGACTATCATTTGTAGGGTACACATAGGCAGCAGTCCTATAGTCATTGGAAGTTTTCCCTTGATCTGGTTTTTTTTCTTTTTATCTGCATGGTCAGGAAAAGGTTCCTTGTAAATACCCATTTTTTCATTTGAACTTTTACCGGTCTCAGGGGGAGACTCCACAACAATCTTCCCTTCCTCTATGAGGTCTTGGATATAATGGCGTAATCTCAAACATCTATCCATTTTGTGTCCTTTAACATGGTGGAAGTCGCAATATTCATGATCTTTGAACCAAACCGGTTTTGGAGCATCTTCCGGATATGGTACTGTTGTAGTTGGATATTCTACCATTTTTGCACCATCTAATTGTTTTAGGATGGTAGATAAGGATTCTGTCAAGCATGTGAATGTATGTTTTTTAGGTGCTTTGAGATGAGGCCCTTGCGAAAGCTTTAAGAGTGGATCTGTCTGTACGGCTTGGACTCTCTTGGAGTCTGTAATGCCATCACCAACAACATGTTTATTCTTATTGAAGAATTTAGGTTTGTCTGTGGATTTGGCTTCATGTTTGTTTTTAGTAACAGGTTTAAGCATTCCCTTGGCAATGAGTGCTTTCTCAATTTGACTGCCTTTCTCTATGACTTCTTCAAAGTTTGAGCCACAATGCATTTGCAAGTGAAAGGCTATTTCTGGGTTCAAGTTAGGAACAAATATGCTCACTAACTATTTTTCTGGTAAGGCACAAGGAAAGTGACTAGCTAACCCATGCCATCATTGTAAAAATCCTGCAAATGTCTCATTGGGTTTTTGTTTTGTGTTGCATAGATCGTTCATTGTGATGTCACTCTCCATATTATAGGAGTAATGCCTTAAAAATTTCTTTAGTAATGGGCCATGTTGTAATGGAGCCCTTGGGTATGCTATAAAACCATTCCAATCCCACGGCTCCTAGGCTGCGAGGAAAAAGTCGTATTAAGAAATTATCGCTATACGTGACCTCTTGGCAAGCCATGTAAAAGTCTTTTATATGATCACGAGGATCACTTTTGCACTTATACTTATCAAACTTGGGAACAGTAAAGTGTTTTGGGAAAGGTTGTTGTAACATGTCCTTATCAAAGGGGTAAGGACATAGTTCTTCATACGAATATTTTCTATTTTGGCCTACATTTCCCTGTTGTAATGTAGTAAGCGTATCTTTCATAGATTTCAATTCATCCTGAATGAGTTGCTCTTTAGTAGGTGATATTGACCTTTGAGCCTGAGTTTCCTTAAAGGTATAGTCTGTATGTGGATCAAATTGAAACTCGTTAAGTTTGTTTTTGTCTTTGTCTTTGCATATGTTTCTTTTTGAAGAGCCTAGGTTTGCTAGTTTCTGACTCAACTTCAAGATCTATTTTTGGAGGATCTCCTCCTCAACCAGGGGGTCCTCTTCTTCATCAAATTTTGAGGAGGGGAAGCTTTCCACTTAGTTTTCACTTTACGTGAAGCCTTAAAGTGAGGTTTACATGATGGTTCACCTTCGACAGTGGCCTTATGTTGCCCAGAAGTGGAAGCGTACCCCACATCAAAAGGATTATCTGTGTCTAAGATGAATCTTCACTCTCCTAAGTTAGGGTTAATGACCTTTGTTTCTTCTTCACGCTCATGCAGAAGTTTAGCTCCTAATGCCAAGACTCTTGCGAGTACTTGATCTTTGTTATAATATAGGAGTTCATCAAATCTACTTAGGTCTAACCTTTGTTGTTCTCCCGAAGAGTCTGACTCTTCTCCACTATGATCAATTAACGTCTCTGTATCTTTGACTTGAGAGAAGAGCGGTCCTAAATTGTGACCACTGAATGGGAAGGTGTCGAAAGGGTTTTCTCCCATATCTTGCTCATTTGATTTGGCTGCCATTTTTATGATTTTAGGCATCACTAGCGGACGTTTGTATGTAGCTAGCGTAACCCCTAAGTGTATGGTTTTCTGCAAGCCATTCAAGGTGATGTTGGAATTATACTACAGTGTATCCTAGATGTAGTGTTATGCAATCATCTTTATCAAGGAACACTTCATATGCACACCTAAATGTAATGATCCACTCAATTTGTTGTTACCAAGCCTATGCCCTAAAAATAGATAGACAATAGCGACAATGATGTATCAATGTAAGTCAAGTTAGAACCCCAACAAGGTCTAAGCACTGACGTGATGTTGTCGCAGTCCCTCGACAAGGTATACTTAAAACTAGTTTGAATGCCGATGAAATCCAAACCTTCTGAAAAATGGAAGTCACGAATAGATATAGCGTAATAACGTCACCGTGATACATTAACCGAGCAAGCAAGGTGTTAGTACCATGACAACTTTATTATGATATATGTAAGGCGTTATCGACACTTTTCAAGAAGACTCAGATGACGTCGAAACTGAAACCAAGTAATAAGTATAACAAGGAGTTTTTAATCATGTGAGCAGCGTAACCACACAATAAGGGGACTTATACCATCTTCTCACAAAATGAGAATACGATGTAAGTACCGAGATTGTACGTCTAGGATGCAAACAAAACTATCAACTCAAGAAGAGACAAAAGATGAACCGAACACACAGTGGTGAAGATGATCTTGAAATCAAGATGGAAGGACTTTTATCAAAGATACAAAAAGCGTACCCGCACACTTTAGACATTTAACAACCCAGCCACAAACATGGATGGGCGTAAATGGACAAAAAAGTGACGAGTACTATCTCTGATAAAAATGCGCAATGTATGCACCTTTCTCACCCCAAACAATGGGTGGTGAGAATGCAAGGGTACTGATCAAAAGATGGAAACAAACCAAGCACCACTTAGGCAGAGCTTCACCTCATCCGAAGACAAGAATAAAACTAAGAAAAAGTGGGACGTAGTTTAGTTCATGATGAAAGACACTCAGATCAAACTCACAAGGGTTCTTTGCCTTGTTTGAACAAACAAGGTTTAGATTCCAGATGAGTTGTCACTTTGTGATGGCTTGACGCAACAAGGACTAGTAAAGTGGGCTCCAAGACAAAATGGCTTTCCTAATAAGTTCTCTCAACTAGGTGTCACAAAGTTATCTATGAGCGAGGTGATTTACCCAAAAAGTCACAATGACTAGTTTGGGAGTATCTCAGCTTTTCCCCCTTCAAGCACAGTGGGAAATAAATGCATCCATCATGTACTTTTAATAGGGTCACGATAGGGAAAACTTGTAACTCTATCTCACAAGGAAAACTAATCAAGTGGGTAAGCGGAGCACTTCCTGTTTCATCCACGAGGTTACACAGTGGTGGACTACTTTAGGGTTCCTGGAACCACCCCCATTGTTATAGCTTAAGGCATTATGCCAAAGGGGTTATGTTCCAGTTGAGCGGATAGGGACGTACCCTTTTCTGAAACCTGCAATACAATGTTTTGAATATGGTGTGTTTTTTATCTTGCTTAACTTAATGTGGTTTTAAGTAGCACACCATTTGGCAACCTGTAAGAACACGTGTATTAGAAGGTTTGTGTTTTGTTTTTTTAACACCTTTCTTTGACAAGTGATAGGTCCTGTAGACAACAAGTTTTAGTAATTTTCCAGTTCATAGGTTGATGTCAAGAAAGAGAGTTTTTCACTTTGCTTTTGATTCCTAAGATCACCAAAAGGCGCGAAGGAAGAGCATACGCAACGTGAAAAATTCTACTGAAATCACATGAAAGTTTTACTTCAACCTTTATAAAACAAGTGTTTTTTGAACAATTGATATGAGTTTTGTATAAGTGTTTTTGATCTCCAAGATCACCTTGGAAGACGCGAGGAGAGAGCATACACACTTCTACAAAGCTAATTCTAAGCCAAGAACAAAACACTTTTAATCTATGTAAACTAAAATGTTAAGAAAGAACCCTATTTTTCAATTGTTAGTCCTAGAAACCTCAGTAATGGATCAGAAGAAAAGATTTTGCAGACTGTAAAATTTTTCAATTTTTAATACAGACACCTGCGCACCTATACTGACACCAGTGCTTCCCAACCGACGGATACGCACCCCACTTAACAAGTACACCTGTAGTCAAAAATTAATAAAACCTAATGCAGTAAACACAGATGCTCACAATATGACAGAGACACACCTATATTGACATGGACGCTCAGGTTTTGACGTGTACGCTGCCCAAGCCTGAAATAGGAAAACTTGTAAAATTTTTTTTACACAGTCAGACCATTTACGCCTGTGCGGCCAAAGAGGTGGATACGCGCCCCAGATGACGGAGACACATGCGCATCTCTGTAGAGAGAAAATTTGTAAATGATGAGGACCTCCTGATAGGTACGTGCCTGATCTGATGGGTACGCTGGGGTTTCAACGTGTACGTGCCCCTTGTTTGACACCTACGCGCACCCTGTGAAAAACCTGCAAAAAACATGGATTTTCAAATTTTCAAGAGCAAACAGGTTAGTTGTTAGTCAAAGTGTCCTATTTCTATATCAAACCCACAAAATGTATATAAATGAAGGTCATTTATCTAGGGTTAGAAATAAAAATGAGGAAATAACAAGTGATTTGAGCAAAAAACTTGAAAATGAACTTTGAAAAACCTAAAAGACCTCCATTAATGGAGGGTGGACATAAGTGTCCCACCGGGCGTGCCAAATGTGTTCAATGAAAAGTTGTAAAAGCCATGGATTTGGGGTAAGAATCTCTAAAGAAACCCCAAAGGATTTTAACAATCTGATCAATGGACCATGTGATAAGAAATGAGCAAGGTTTTCTTCTTTGCATACATTAATTTGAAATAAACATGCAAACTAAGCAAATGAAGTTAATCTCTATTCTTTGAAAGCTTGAAATAATGAACCTAAGAGGATCTAAGCATTCAGTTTATGTGTTAAGAGAAAGAGATCTCCCCATTAATGGCTTCAAGGCCAATGGATCTTCCCTTTTACTCCATGTTAATGCTATGAAATACAAAATTAAATGCTTTTAGCTCAATGGAAGAAGATGAAATACTGTCTAAAGCCTAAACAAATTGCTATAATCTATGCTAGGAAGAAGAGAGAATTCTTAGGAAATGAGGGAGGGGGTATAGCCCTATTTATAGTTTTTGGTTTGGAAGAAAAGGGAGATTTGGGTGCATGTGGGACAAAGGCTAAAGTCCAAAAAGCACTTTTAGCAAGTCAAAGTGTGATTTGACTATGTTTAGGGTATTTAACCTAGGTAAGACTAATTAATCTCTCTTAGAGAGTAATTAGGGTTCTGGAAGGGTTTCTGAAGGGCTTAATCAATCCAACGAAGTGGATTGATCTTCCAGGGAGCTAATAGAAGCAAGCTAGAAGAGAATAAGAAGCTAATGTAGTTAGAACGAGGCTATAACAACCTGTTTAAATGGTTTATAAGAGGAAAAATGACCAAAAGGGTGTCGTAAGAAGGGAGTTAGATAGGTCTAACTGGCGGTGTGCCATCAATTTGCAAAGGGAAGAAGCGTTAGTGCACCATTAGAAATAATAGTGTATTGATCAAACTATCTTCATGTGAGGGATTTCTTCTGCCATGATTTTATCTCTTGGATTTCCTAACAATTGGTATCCATGATCCTGGTTTGGTCTTGCTGAGGTGTTGAATTGTAGGGAAATCTTTAGCTTGAGTGGAAGCCTCATGAAAGTATGATGGAAGATCATAAGGGTCTGATAAATTCATACGGTGCATCTTGAATTCTTGAGTCCATTTGATGAGGATGTAGATAAAAGATGTACCTATCTTATCTATAGAGCTAAGGCATACTTCCATATTCCATCATCTGAGACTTCAGGGAACAGAATTCCACTTGAGTATAATGGATCTGGAATGGGATTTCCATGGATAGGGAGGAACTTTTCAAAACATCCGGATATGTCTTGCATCACTGTATGCGGTGAATTCATTTAGAGAGCAGTCAAAGAAGGAAAACGTTCTCAATCTTGTAGTGAGACTGTGTGCGATTGCAAAAATCTTCTTTAGTGGGTCTTGCATCGTCTTGTCTTTCATCATCTTCTTGAACATTGATTTAATCTTCATTATAAGGCTCGAGGATAAGGATTTTCTTAATATGAGCATGTCAAGAACCTTTTAGGGATGAAAACCCTATGATATGAATGATCTTTAAGATTTTCCTCTTATAGGACAAATATCCTCTTATTCTTCCTCGTTATAGGATACTTCAAGTTTCTCGTACATCTCTTGTAAGAATTTGGCATAATTTTTGAGCTTCACACTTTATCTTATGTGCTCCTTTGAATCCTTTCTGATAGATATTTACTTTCCTCTTCATCTATGGTAGGTTTTTTCTTCTTTCCTTTGTCTATATGTAGATTATTGCTTGAATTAGGAGTCTCTTTTACCATATTTAAATTTTCTCTTTTGCAAATACTAGTCTGGAACCACAGCTGATTGACAATCTTCTTTTCTTAGGCATGATCTTCTTCTTCTTTGTCATTTTCACTCTTTGGTACTTCACTCCAGTTTGGAAATTTCTTCATGGTACGGGAAATGAACGTGACAGGGATTTGTTCCTTGACGGAGTCACCTTCAAAAATAATTTTCCTTTGAAATTTGATTTTTATTTTTATTTTTTTGAATATATACTTTTTGTGTATTTTTTTTATTTTTTGGGGGAAAAGATATTTTTTGGGTGCACTTGGGAAAATCTCTCCCCAGCGGAGTCACCAAAACCTATTGGTCAAAAAAAATTTCGGGTGGAAAAATTAGGTGTCTCCACCAACGCTCACCAAGCTACACCCCTCTGCATTGAATGGTACAACTCCCATTATTGAAAGTAAACCAATCCTAATGCTATCTAAATGATGTGGGTGGCCAAATTGGGCATCGGGGATCACATAGAGACTCCACTAAACCTGTGGCAAAGTGCTTGTACGGGGGTACAAGGGAGGAAATTACAGCAATGAAGGGAGAAAGGGAGAAATTATGCAAGGAAGATTAATGTTGTGAGTAGATTGCGGAGCTCACACCTAGTAATCGGAGTAGTTCAACCTTCAATATAGAGGAAAGCACAATGAAGCTAGAGGGACCAATGAATTAAAACACCAATTTTTTAAATTCATCTATCAAGGACACCAAGTTACTCTCCAATTCCATATAGGATCAACTAATCTTGCAAAGTGCGTGAAAGAGAGAAATAGAGGAAAAACAAGAAAGGTAAATAGAAGAAGTGTAGCATTTATTCCATGTGTAGTGATGAATATAAAGCTTCAACCATGATATCACAATTCACAATGCTACATAGTAGGAGCTCTTCAAAATTCGGAATCCCTTGGAATGGGGAAGCCATCCCAATTTATACAATTTGAATTGACATTTCCCCTCCCTCACATGACTCTTCATTTCCATATTCCACTTGTGACCTTTCATTTTCCATTAATTAAGTATTTCTCTTATAATTTTGAGAAAATACTTTTTACAAATTTAAAATAGGTCACTTAAGTGAATAGGACGAAACTTGATGATGAAGCATAACAAAAAATTAGAATGGAGAGAGAAAGAAGAGAGGGAAAGAGAGGAAGAGGGAAAGGATGGAGGGAAAACACTCCTCAAATGAACTACTTGCCATGAAGGATATCTTGTTCTGTAATATGAGACAATCATTCCAAACCACAAAGAACCACCATCTCTTCATGATTGATCACACCTGAGAAACTAGACCAACCTATGCACTTGAATTTCATGTTTCCTTGACACTTACTATATTTGGAAAGGACAACTTATTATTTTTAGTAAGTGTCATAGTTTTCCCCTCTAGAACCCAAATGGTGATATTGACCTGAATGATCATCCCTCAATGTCCCATTGTGCCAAACTTTCCCTTTGAGAACAACTTGTTATTTTTAGTAAGTACCCATGGGGCAACTTACTATTTTTGGTAAGTGTAAAAGTTAGCTTTTCCCAACCTCAACTGGCTATGGTAGCTTGAATTATTTCTTCTTACTGTGTTCCTCTCACCTTCTAGAACAACTGTATATTTATAGCAAGGGCTTGTGGAGCCACTTACTATTTTTAGTAATTGTCAATTGCAGGTCGAGATGACCTTTTTGACGACTTTGCATGTGATAATCCCTCTGTGTTCACTTCCTTCTTCATAGCCTCTTCAAATGGTGGATTTCCCAAAGTAATAGTCCCCTATGTAGGAAGGCCTACTATTTTTAGTAAGTGTACAGTGGGTGTCAGATTGTAACAAAATAGGTCTTGAAACTTTGGGTTTTATTTTGGGGTTCCACGCTCCGCATTTTGAGTAATTCCTTCATCTAAACAAGTGGGAAAATGATATTTTCATGGCATGGGAATAATATTGAAAAAAACAAAACCTTCCATATCCCTAAAAATAAGGACTTTATGGTACAAAAACTAGTCTATGTGAAACTAGATTTTTCAACGATCTTTCCCTCCAATTTTCGCTCAGATTTCTGCCCACTGGAACCCTGAGAAGTGAAGAGGTAGCTCACTTCCATTTTTCACTAATTTTATTCATGTGACAGGGTAGAACTCAAATGAAAATTCAATCCTCCATATCCCTAAAAAATAGGGACTTCATGGCAGCAAAACTAGTTCACGTGAAACTAGATTTTTCAACGATCATTCCCTCCAATTTTCGAGTGATTTCGCCCACTGGAACCCTGAGAAGTGAAGAGGTAGCTTGCTGCCTTTTTCATTGATGTTATTCATGTGATAGGGTATAAATATGATTAAAAATTAGTCCTCCATATCCCTAAAAAAAGGGACTTCATGGCACAAAAACTAGTTCACGCGAAACTAGATTTTTCTAATCGTTTCCACCGATTTTCACGCGATTACGCCCACTGGAACCTTGAGAAATGGAGAGGTAGCTCACTTATTTTTTTTTGTTATGGAAGCCATTCATGGAGCTTCAAAAATTTAAGGTCTCTTTTCCACCTCAAATTATGATGAAACAAATTCCATCAAGATAGGTATTTCTCCTAGATTTTGTGTAAAATTTTAGCTTCACCCGCTTACCAAGTTGATGGGAAATCAAGGAGAAGAAGCTAAGGAAAAAAATGGAATTTTTATTCTAGTTAATAATATAGGGCATAATTTTATCTTTCATTTTTTTCATCTCGACATCCTCTGAAAATAACGAATTATGCAAAAAAACTCACTTCAATCTGTACCCCGGATTGTGAGATATGAGCATTTCACCATTTTGGCTCAAGAAAGTTTTTGGCACTAAACAGACATGATGGCAGCTAAAAAAGATAGATTTTTTGTTTTATTGCAGTCCTTAACCTGTAGGAATAATGGAGGGAAGAATAAATGAGGAGGAGCAATGGAGGTTTGCAAGTTCTCTGCAACTTTCTTCCGGCAGTGAGTTTCACGGGCAAAAATGGAGAAGCAACAAGAAGCAACATGGAGTTAGAATTTTTTTTAAACTTTGAAGCTAGAGTTGGGTGAAAATTTTTGTCCCTGATGTCCCTTAAGCATTAATGGATGAAAGGGACATCAAATTTCATGTTACGCCCCCGAGCGACACTTGGCAGAGATCCAATGGTGGAGTATTTGAGCTAAAAGCATGCTGGAAGCACTTGAGGGCTGGAAAAAGGTCGCATGAGGAACCAAGAGACTCCCTTAGGGCTGGGGCAGATTTTTATGTATGTCCCTTAGCACAAAGGGACATGAAGGTCATCAATTTTCATATCACACCTCAGCTTGACACTTGGCAGTGATCTGACGATTGAGGGTTTGAGCTCCCACAAGCACCTGGGGGCTGAACTGGCGATCCTGGAGGTTGTATGGGTGACCAAAGGGCTTATAGGGGCTGGTGAATTTTTATTTTCCCTCATGTCCCTTTTCTTGAGGGAAAAAGGGACACATGAAATTTTTGCCAGGATCCTGTAGCTGACACGTGTCCTCATCAAATTTGACTAACTCCCAAACTCGCTCCGAGAGGGAAACTTGAAACGGCGATAACTTGAGCTCCCGATGGAATTTTTTGGTGAAATTATATATGATATTGACTGAAAATGGCCTTTTAAATCCAATGGTGGCAGTATCATATCTTGATTCCTCAATTTATCCCTAAAAATTGTATTTTTTTATCTGGTTCCTTTATTGTGCCTGGAAAAAACTAGTTATAAACCTATTGCTCCAAAGTTTTGTGAAAAATTTTGATTTCACCATGTTATAGAGATTGGAATTACATTTCTGAAATGTATTTTTTTCCTCCTAAATCCATCTAGAGCTCCCAGAATCACTTCTCAAAGCTCAGCAACTCTTTTGACCGTATACACTGCTTAGGCCTGTGAACCTTGTTTTTAGTGAGACTGCCCCAACTTCTCTGAATCCTTCCTGATTCTTCCTAAATCACTTCCCTCATGTTCCTATACCTTAAATTCACCTCTGTGTCTAGTTTTGATTCTCTTTTCTGCTCCATGGGTTTGCTCTAATCCTATGAAGGCCAATGATAGCCCTTCCCATAGCTGCCCGAAGTTTGCATTTTCCAAGAACTCCTGAAATCACCTAGGGGGGTTGAATTAACTTTCCTAAATCACCTAGGGGACTAAGTTAACATCGATTTGGAGGTCACTAGATTGACTAGGTAGACACAGGTTCCTTGGAAAGGTAAAACATGAAAGTTTCGACACAAGCATATTGTTGTCATGCTTGCAAATTATCAATTTTCCTATTGCACATTTGCATGACAACACTTTCTTAAATTACATTGTAAAAATTTGTCTAACTTTGAAACCTCTTTTAATGCCCTAAATGCTAGTATTTTTTTGTGTGTCATCTAGGCATTCTATTCGTTTTTCAAAATAGTCTATATTTTCCTTATGTTTGAATAACCAGTTTACTCCTATAATGATGTCATAGGACCCTAAACGAGCTACATAAAGGTCAAGTTCAGTGATAAAACTAGATAATTCCAATGTTGCATCAAACAGACATTGGTCTACCATTTGAATAGCATCATTTCCATATTGAAAATTTTGTGTGTTTTTAAAATATTTAGCTTTATTTGATAGGTTTTGTTGACAATTTTTTCCCCTGGTGGGTAAAATTGGCCAACAGAGCCCCAGTTTGGTCATGACCTCCCAAGTGGTCCCCACAAGTTCAAAACAGGTACATGAGGGTCTCGATATCTCGAGAGCACTTTCAGTAAAGTCAAAGGTGCAAATTCTTGATCGAGGAATTTTTTCCTCTTCTGGGTTTTGACCCTTAGGGTCATCTTAGAAAAGGTTGAAATGTGGGCCTCATGGGCCCACATCTGATCTCAAAATGAGTAAAAATAGGAAAATTCATGTCTGACCTCAAAAACCCTCACATCCAGTTTTCACCAAGCTTCAGACACCATAAAATCCTAAAAAATTCTAAAAAATGAATTTCGGGGGTCCAAAAAGATTGCATTTGAGGCCTTTAGGGGCACCGAGCTCAAAAGAGCTCGTCGGGAAGATCTGCAAGCTGGGAGATCGCAAGATTGGAGGTTCTAAAATATGGCTCACCAAGTAGCTTGGAAACCTAGGTAATATACTTCGGTGAGGGCCAATGTGAATGGCTAGAAAACATAATGGCAAGTCGGTTTCAGGGTCGAGCCACTAGGAATGATGGGGTCAAGTGGAGGCATCAACGTAGCTAGAAGATGGAGGGGCCGAGCTCCCCGAGCTCAGCCAAAGCAATGCATCGCAGGGGGTGATGCTTCGAACAACAAATCCACGACTGACTCGACAAGAAAAATGGAGGGGGGATATGTTGGTTAGGGTATGGATGATGATTTGGAGTCGGCTTAGGATATAGAGGAAAGGGCTCGGTTTTGAGTCAAGCAGGAAGTCAACTGAATGGAGGGCAGAGATCGTGAATGGGTTGGCTTGTTGTACGAAAGGTCAGCAAAATCAAGGTCATGTTGTCCACATACAAATAGAAGAGCTCTTTTTTAGGACAAGCCAATGAGGCCATAGGCTGGGCCGATTCAGGTCGACAAAGGTGGGGTGGAGAGTTTACGAAGCTAAATAATGGTAAGGGAGCGAGCTGACTTGTCTTGGGCGTTATAGAGTAGGTCAGGGGGCCAAGAGAGTCAATGAAAAAAAAATGGAAGCCTGAAACCCAAAGTCTTCAGACTTCAGGGTTTCGGTGATTTGGGGATTTTTCACCACGCCAAACATAAACATCAAGCTCGCACCCGAAAGCCCGAAACCCGAAAGGGTGAGGGCTACATTGCTCAGTGCGGGTGTTTCAAGAGTCAACCCTAATTCAGGGTCAATGTGACATGATGCCCAAAGAAGTGTAAAGGAGAAGCCCAAAATGGCTCGGGCCCGAAAGTCTGAAAAGATGTGTTTCCCACCCAAAATCAAATGTACCTTTGAGGCATCCCTTGGAGACCGAGTCGCATTGAGAGTTGTGTCAGCGGTGGATTGGAGATGGTGAGTTATGACTTGGAAAATGGGTGAGCTGGTGTGTTGTGCGAGAGAAGAGCTCGTTGGTGCATGGAAAACAAGCCAACTTGGCAGAGCCATAGCCAGCTTGATGTATAAAGAAACAGCTCAGTAGGGGTAAAATTAGCTCGATGGAGCTAGTAAAGGCCAAACCAGTTTTAATTTTCATAACCCCATATTTCTTGTAATTTTTTGCCTTTTTCAACAAAAATGTACTTTCTGGAAAGATGATTCAGAGAGGAATTCAATGGTGGAGGCCAAATCCATTTTCCAGGAGGGCAATTGAAAGGAAAACCCATTCAATCAACCAGGGTTTAAATGATGATATTTTGCCCCTCACTCATCCATTTTTTACAAAATCACAGTTGATGAAAAGGAAATTTTGAGATCTACAGTATGGAGTATTTGGATTTCATATTTTGGAGGTTTTAAACCTCAGAAAATTGTAGGTAATTCTATGGTAGGTAAGGGCCATTAATGGGGTTGGTGAGTATAGGACAGAAGCCATACCCAGGTGAATCATGAAGGTGTGGACCTCATTTCTTCTACAGCAAGGTAGATTACAATAGGGGATGGAGTATGCAAGCTAGCCATCACTCATTGTGGAGATCTAATTATGATTTTGGGAGGATTTAGAGTAATTTTTGGGGATTCTTCCTTCTCTATCTTCTCCTAAATTCTTCCACTATAAATTGTAAAGAGGAACACTTTTACAATGTTGGATTTTTTTCCTTTGCCCCTCCCTTCTTTTCTTGTCTATGAGAAAATATGTGGATCTCAAGACTCCCATTTAAATTGTAATAAAAATTTGATGCCTTCTGGCCCTCAATAATGCATTTTATTTACTATTGGAGCAATAAAACAGACATGTGGATGTTCAACAACCCTCTTTTGTGTTATTGTGTTCCCTCTGATCTCTCATTACAGTTTGGTTATTTGTGCATGTTTGTTGTTATTGCAAGTATTATTGGATGTGTTTATTTTGTAAATGGAATTACAATAAGTTGTTTTGACCTATGATATTCAATTATCCTCTTCATATTTTCTTGTTTTATTCCACGTAAGGGAAAACATTCAGCATTCCTTATTGGTGCATCACCTCTAGTGTATTAGGTTTATTTTTCATGCAATCCCTCTTCCCAGTCTCCTTGGAAAAATTAAGGTTAGGATGCAAATTGGGTGAGTGGAGATAGATTTAGGAATGGGAATTCGGCCTTTCTCTGGAGATCTTTCCCGATTGCAAAGTCCTACACTTTGGGAAAAGCTCCATGTTGTGCAATCACACAAACTATCTCAATCCATCGAATTGTAAACAATCAGGGGTGTTGTGATTCTGCATCAATAGTTTTCTAGTTAAATTACTAGAAAAAAGAACTCAGTTGCACTGGTATCAAATAAAATAGTAACATGGAGTCCATATAACTTACCTCGCACTTCTATAGGAGTAGTTTGTTTCTCATCTTGGCAGTTAACCAATACAGCGTGTTCTTTGGTGTTAATTGTTCCCCTGATTCTTTTGGGGGTAATTATTAGCATAGTGGTTACCACCACATTTGAAACACCTAGCAAAATCCCCTTTCTTTTCAAATTTATTTTCATTTACAATAGCATTGTTCTACCCATTTCTCCTTTCATTTGCAACAATTTTAATTGTGTTATTTCTAGCAGTATTCATTTTATTGCCTTCCTTTTTCCACCATGTTTTTCTAGGAGCTAATGGTTTTGGTGAGCTGACGATCTTCTTCTACTTTTCTTCTATGAGAAAAAATTATTTGTAGCTTCAGTTCTTTCCTAATGGCTTTTTTTAACACTACTTACATTGTAGATGGTCTATTCTCCTCCTATATTTAGGTTTAGCCCCATGATAAATTTAGGAATTCTAAATTTTTCATCTTTTTAGTACTGTGCTAAATATTGTAGTAACTTGGTGAAACATTCTCATTATTTTACCACACTCATTTTACCTTGTGTTAGGTTCTAAAACTCATACATTTTATGATCAAAGTACAATTGAGGCAACCAATGTTGACGGAAGTAGATCTTAAATTGTTCTCAAGTTATGTTGGCAGTATTAACTCCCAACTCCATCTTGCGGTTATCCCACCATGAAGATGCTTCATTATAGAGAAAGAAAGCATGCAAAATAGTTTTGGTTTCTTCCAAAAAATTCTCTTATTTTGAAATAATTTTCCATATCGCTAAACTGATTCTCAACTCCATTCTACAAGGTTGTTCCATCAAATTTGGGTGAGCTGATACGTTTCATATCCCTTGACAGTTCAGCTACCAAGTGAGCTCTTTTGTTTCCTTATTGATTTCCATCATCATGTTATTCTGGTTGTTCTTCCTTATTTTCTACATGTTGTTCTACCTCTAGTTCTTCTTCTTCATTCTAACCAACAACCTGTTAATCCAAGGCAGCTACCCAGTTGCAGGTATCCTGAAGGACTACTAGGATTTCATCTAGCTTTTATATTTTGTATTTTCAACCTCATTATTTTCCATTCTCCTAGCCATCTTATCAAGTTAATAAGAGGATAAGATATTTTGTTAGCTTTATGAACACATTAATTCCAAGATTTGATAAACCTTCAGCTCTAATACCAAAATGTAACATGTGTGTTATGATTCATCCAAATTAAGGGAAAAAAATTCAAAACAATCCCATTAAGTATAATTAATGCCTTTAAGGATTTCATCTTGCATCAATTAAACCCAGCATAATTAAATGTTTACAATCCATCTAATAACAAATGATAACCATGTGCAGTTGTAATGGTTAACTAGATCTTTCCAATCTCCCTTAAATTCACTCTAATTGATTGTGTATAACTTGTATACTTTTGTTTAAACCTTTAGCGGGTTATGAGAACTATGTCGAATTGTTTCACCGCAAAGTAGAGATAAAACATATAAGAGGTAAAGGAAAGGAGGAATACTTGTGAAAGTCTATGAAGGTGTGCATGCATTGTAGAAGAATCAAGCCAATCGTAGAGAGCTCCTTTTTTGCTTGGAAGGACTACCTGAAATAGAACACAAGACCACAAGAAAGAGTTAAACAGTATATGGCAGTGGACTGCCTAACGTGTGCTAGATCTAAGAAGTGTGATACTTCCTAGAGAGGTTTTCAATCCAATGTTTTAAACAATTTAATACAAAAAAGAACATAAGCAAATAGATCTTACTATAGTTGATATGATTTAGGCATCTCATATAAAACACAATAAGTAAATCTAATCTAACAGTCAAGTTATGATTAAATTCGGTGGGTTGGTAAGTTGGTCTGGGATTGCAGGTATGATGACAAAGGCTATAAATGAGGTCTGGGCAAGATTTGGTGATATTCTGGGTTTTTGGGAGGATATTAGCTTGGCTTGCTTAAGGATCTTACCATTCACAGAGACTGGTATCGGTTAGGCAATCGATGTTGACTATTGGTAAATGACTGACGCCAGTTGGGTGACCGGTCGGTAGGGGAAATTAGGTAGAATGATTTAAATGGGGGTAATTTTGAGATCTTATGTGATTTCACAGAGAATGATGAAGGTTTAATGGAAGGTCATGGGATGTTTAAGAAGACTCGGAGATAATTATATAGGTGTTTGGGAAAGTATGAAGGTTCTTTGGGTATTGGTTGGATGGAGGTGTTGTGGGAGAGATCCATGGATATTGTAACGATGAAATGAAATAGGTAACTAGTAAATAACTAATCTACTGAAACAAATGACAAAGGAGGAATGTAATTACTTGTGAAATGGAGATGAATAGAAGGAGGTGGATGATGGTTGCAGAAGAAGGTGGTCCCAAATGAATGCAGTAACAGCAGGGGGCAATGCTTCCTTGTGAGTACACTGGAGCTTTGGATCAATCTGTTGATGAATGGTGTGGTGTTTGAATGCTGTAAGGGCCTCTGGTATATCACAAGATCACTGGTAAACTTGAGAGTTAGTAAACAAGGTCACAATAGCCAAAAAACAAGATTCAGAACCTGAGTGAAAGAGTTTGGAAATCCTTATTTAAGGAAACCAATGATGGTTAGGTAACTAGCACCGGCTGAGGGAATAACTGGCCTCTGTTAGGGAGAAAATGTCATATTTTTACTAAAAATAGTTGATTCCTTCCTAAATTTGGCATGAGATTTGATTTTGGTTCCAGGTCAAAATGTGGAATAGAGCTAAATGGAGCGAGAGAGTAGTTAGAGGGATAATAGGCCATTAATATTAGGGTTAGAATAAGTCCTAGTTAGGTTAAGGGATAGTGGGGACTTGGTCTTGGTTAATTAATGAAGGCTTGGAATAGGTCTAGGATGAGGTGGAGAAATGAGGTGGCTAGGTAAGGTAGAGATGTGAGGTGGAATTAACTTTAATTCAAATATGGGTAATTAAATTAATACTAATGTGTGGAAGGGGCCATGGTTAGGTGTTTGTGTCGATTAATTAATTGGAAGGGGCTAGAAGTATTGTGACCCAATTTTGGTGTCTACATTTGCCCCTTTTTGTTGCACGTAGCTTGTATTGATAAGTGATGATGACAAAAAAAGGAAGTGGTTACCCCAAGTAAGGGTAGAGGTGAAGTTGCCCCATGGTATGGGTGGAGGTGATCCCCTCAAACCAGGAACTGATGAAGTAGCAGTCTAATCGGTGATGGGTTTGATAAAGTGGTAGGTGATGAAAAAGGAGGTGAAGGTATGGGTATAGGTAATGGTAATATTGGTGTGGGTAATAGGTAGGGGAATTCAAACACACACACACATCTAGAATGCCACAAGGCACTAGGCTGAAGAGCACACAAATTCTATATTGTCAAAGGTCAGTAGTTTATCCAAACAAGGTTGATGTGGTCCAGGTATCCAAGGTATAGGATACGGTCCTGAAACACAATGAGCTAGGTGTAGGAATGGGCATTAGGTGGGTTCCAAAGCACCAAAAGGTTTGGTCTGGTCAAGATAAACATCACGGTACATCAGGAAAGGCAAGGTTGGTAGGCTAAACAACATGAGTAATGTCATCGCAAGGTACAATGAAGTAAGCAAATTTGAGTGTCAAATAGGTGAGGTTGGTGTGGGTGTATAGGTAAGTTTATGGGTAAGGCCGTGGTGTAGGAAAAATATGCCCCGAAGTACATGAGGTTGGGGGTTAGGTGATAAGGCTATTAGGTGAGATTTTTAAGCTAGTGTAAGGTAGTGGTAGCAAGAAAATGGCATCTTACATCAAATTTTGGGTAAATTAGGTATAATTGGTTAGGCAAGGTGACTGATACCAGTTGAAGGTGAACCAATGCCATTGGTAAATGGTAACCGACGCTCAGAATCACCTAGGGCATGACCAGACCGACGTCGGTTAGGTCAATTTGGGTTTAAAATGGTAAAATCTGCATTGAAAATGGTTCATTTAGACATTTCTAATTTAGAAAATGATAGAGAGAGAGAATTTGTGCTTTTTGGAAGAAAAACGACAAGGAGATGTCTTCTGGCTGAGTTGGTGAGTTAGTTGAGTGGTTGAAGGAGTGGAGTTACGGGCCCACGAGATCTAGATGAGTGAGATTCATTGGTTGATAGTTGAGAGATTGATTCAGTCATGGCAGAGGTAGGAGAGGGTGTAAGAGGACCTCCATTTCAGAGACCAGACATCCCACAATGGAGACGACAGTGAGTAGAGGTAGGATTTGAGCTCCATTTGTGTTTTTGGGAAAAACTAAGGTAGAAAAAAAAAAGAATTTAGATTTTTAAATTTGATTTGAAATTTGGTTAAAAGTGGGTGAAATTGGGTATGGGGAGGGCCAAAACTAGTTTAATTAGGTGGGAAAATGAATTTAGAAGGTAATCGGGGGTGGTGTGGGTAGTTATTTTAGGTGTTTTAGTTAAATTTTTGAAAATGGGGACATGGGGGTTTGGCCCTAGGGCCAAACCAGTGATCGACACCAGGTCAGGTATCGGTTGGCATCCGCTAACCAGTGTCAAAAAGAGGTCAAAGGGAGACCGGTATCAGCATCAGGGTGACCAATGTCTGGTCACTGTTAAAAGTGACTTAGGCTAAAAAAGGGAAGTTGGGAAGGAAAAAAGATAAGGGAAGGATGGGTTAAGAAGGTAAGAAGTGAAGTTAGGAGGGGTTAAGTTAGGTGGGTTTGAGGTCGAGTTAGGTAAGAATGGGTGAGTTAGGTGGAAGTGAGGTAGGAATGTTTGGTTTAAGGTCAATGTAGGTAAGAATGGGTGAGTTAGGTTGAAAAGGTAGGAATAGGTGGCTTTAGAGTAAAGGGTGGGAAGGTAGGTAAGATGTAGGCAGGTATTGGGTGGGTAGGGTCAAATAAATGATGAAAAGTGACTAATTGATTAACATGTTTGAATGGTGATGATGTAGGCGAGATATCAATTTGACCATGAGAGATAGGCTGCCACCCTCTTTTGGTGTAGATGAGGCCCAATGTCACTTAAGGACGAGTGGGATCATATGAGGGATGTTGGGCTGGTGTCATTAGGTGATATAGGCTTATTGCAATGATCACAACATGATGGTCACTCTCATCGATAGATGGGATTCAGCGACCAACACATTCCACCTACCTACTGGAGAGATGATGATCACTTAGAGGACGTCTACTATGATCTTGAGGCTACCTATTGTTAGGGAGCCATTATATCAGATTTCTTCAGATGATGTTTGATCCGATGGTTACAATGTTTGAGAGGCCATGATTGATTTGACCTATCATAATGCGAGCATCAGCTATGGAGATATGTATGTTGTACACCCACAGGAGACCATATTATCAGTGTTGATGATAGTGGAAATTGGTTATTTTACACTCCCATACTCAAAGGGTGGGAAATTTCCATGGGCATTGATGGGAGTTTTCAACGATATGATTGAGGAGAGAGTATGTTTTGCATGGGTGCCAACTTATCTTGGTACAGCTTTACAGGGAGTTGTGGGCCTATCAGAGGATTCAGTGGTTTTAGTGTGTGTTGTACCTATCTTCTTCATTGTTGGTCTTGAGCACATAGTATGTCTACATCCAATAGGCCTTCCATGATAGGATTGGCGTAGAGGTGTTTACAGAGCAGGGTATCAGGAGATGGGTCCTATAGGGGCACATGCTTTAGGGTAGATGCAACTCACAAGATGTGTTATATTACAGGTTCTGTTAGATGGTGTATCAGAGTAGATATTTTATGGCGGCCATATGTAGATTTCCCTTCATATGGAGGCATGGCAGAGGAGTTAGCAGGGTTATAGCTGGTGAGATGGATACATGGATGGTGACCTAGGGAGCATGAGATGATTCGGTTGACCGAGTCAGATGCCAGTTTAGGATGCAGTGGGATGTGCCTCCACCCTTTCCACAATACCACATGGATGACATGGAGAGATCATTATCCCCACCAAATCCAACAAATCCTATAGGGTAGGAGGAGCAGGTGGTTGATAGAAATATTGATGATGTAGGCACTACTGATGGGTATAGTAGGTGGTGGGTAGCTCAGCTACAGGCAGCACCACCAAGGCCATGACAACCTGACTTAGCTACTGTTATAGTATAGAGGGACCAGTTACAGGGGCATGTGATGGCTTTACAGTTACATCTAGCTCATGCATAGGCATAGGTGACCACCTTACAGGGTCAAATAGCATAGGCACAGGCTCTCGACACAGCCACCAGTAGGGGATGGAGGGCAGGTTTACAGGCTCATTAGGGCCTTCTACACTACAAGCACAGGTTTCCACTTTACAGGGCAGTTGGAACAACTAGGCACAGGAGACAGGGGCAGGTGGTAGGATCCTAGGCTATAGGTACTTCATGTATACGGAAGGTCCTATTTAATAGAAATAGGCATAGGCACCAAACACTAGGACAGAGTCTCATTTTACAAACATAGCACCAGGATAGGGTCCTTTTACAGGTAGTAGGCAAAAGCACAAGGCCACTGGTATAGGGACACCGGCCACTATTACTAGGATAGGGTCCACAGGTTGGGGTCAGAGCGATGGCACCTCCTCAGACTTATATCCATGGATAGGTACAGAGATGTTGTGAATGAGGCCATGTATTATCAGATCAGCTTATAGATGTGGTATCCCGTATGTGTTTATGGTGAGCACAGAGTACAATAAGAAGCTAGTGAGAGGACCAGTTCACATACTCGTAGTACCAGCAGTTTAGAGAGCCATAAGTCTCATAGACATGGGTCAGGGAGAGGTGACTAGTTCATGCAGACTGGAGGCTAGGTATGAGGGTATAGAGAGAGAAACAGAGGTGCTGGGCCCTCATAGAGATGATATGGAGATGTAGTTATTTTGATTTTTTATTTTTGATATATATACCAGCCTACGTACCGAAGATGTGAGATGTATATGAGAGATTTGAGATACTTGTATTTATATCTTGTGTATACATGTATTGATATACAAGACATTCTAGTTATATAGTTGATGATGATGGTTATATATGATGTGTTTGATTTATTTCCATTGTATTGTTATCATGGAAACTAGACATGTAGGCATGGTTTAGATGATGGTGTATATGAGTTGATTTCATTTCCATTATATTGATGTTATGGAAACTAGATGATTAGGCATGGTTTGAGTTTAATTTCCAAGTTATTGATGATTTCCAAACTATTGGTAGGCATGGAAACTAGATGGTTAGATGGTTGGTTTAATTTCCATTATTGATGTTATATAAACTAGATGACTAGGCATGGTTCTGGTTTAATTTCCAAGTTATTGTGATGGAAACTAGATGTTTGGTATAGTTTGAGTTGTTTAATTTCCAAGTTAATTTTGTTATGGAAACTAGATGTTTAGGTTAGTTTGATTTAATTTCCAAGTTATTGGTGTTATGGAAATTAGATGTTTAATGCATGGTGTATGAAATTTCTAAGTGATTGATTTTATGGAAATTTGTTTTTGTTTTGGTTAACTTCCAAGTTATTGTTTTTTATGGAAACTAATTAACTAGGTTGTTGTTTATGGGGGGAAATGGTGATGGGAAAAGAGTGTCTGAGCTAACCTCCAAGGGCCCCATGCCCTCGGAGTGCTGCCTACATAGCCCTTGCGAAAGGGGCCTCAGGACAATGTAGTTCTCCCATAAATAGGGAAGAATGATATTGGGTTAGGTAAGTTGGTTGGGTTTAGGTAGGTAAATTGGGTAAGTTGAATGGGAAAGGTAGATTAGGTAGGTTTAAGTTGATCAGGTAAGGTAGAATGGTTAGGTAGAATATGTTTAAAAATGGGTAGGTAGATGTAAGATGTTGTTTGATAGAAGGTTCAAAGGTAGATGATGGTGTATAGGTGATAGATAAGTGTAGGTGATTGAGAAGAGAACCCATATTAGATGTCGAAGGTCTTGTCTTGTTGAAGAATCAATAAGTAAACAAAAGAGAAAATGAAAAGAAGGTGAATGCCCATAGGTGGCAAGGACCATAATGGTCATACCAAATATAGACTTATGAACATAAAACCCTAGAAACATTGCATGATTGAAAGTTCTAAGGGTTGAAAGAAGTTGCATGATCACAAAGTGTCGCATATGTGCCATGTCCCTTGAGTAGGTAGAAGAAAATAAAAGAAGGTAAGGTGGAGTGGTTTGTTAAGCATAACCTTGTTGTGGGACAACATGCCCCTTCTGTAAGATACCCAAAACTAGAATAGGAAAGTCCATGACCAAAAGTTTGTATTTTTCTTGACTTTTCTTTTTTTTTTTGTATAGACTAATCAATGTGGGAAGTCTATATTGGGATAAATAGGTTCTCCTTGAGGTCTTCATGAAGCTGATCGATGCGGGAAACTCCAAGATATTATTTTTATTTGACAGATATAGAGTAGTCTTATTTTTTGATAGATAAATACAATATTTGGCTAGATTTTTATAGTTGTCCTTCGAGGGAGCAATCTACTTATAGAAAGCAAGAGAGAGAAGAAGATGTCCTTTTGAGGAATTCATCTATTTTGAGCAAGAATTTTTACTCAAGGAGTAGATTTTTGTTATCCCATATATTTTTTATTTTTTTATACTTGAAGTCATTGAAAAGACTATAAAGGAGTATAAGCCCCTTTTATGAAGGAAAAACCATAGCATGAAAAGGTTAGCTATGAAAGAGGGGTTTCAAGTGACAAATGACCATGGGATTCCATCCTGAAAAGGGAAAAAATTATCCATGAGAATCATGCCATGAGTAGAGCCATGGTACTCATATTGAAGACAAGGCTGAATGGTGACGGATAATCACACAATTCTGTTTGAGTCATTGGTCCTTAAAATAGGTAGGTGGAAGGAGAGGTTCACTCAAGGGATGAGCATATAAGTGACATAAAGTGATGTAGTACTTTATTCAACAATAGAATGGTCAAAGATGCAAGGCATTAAGGGGCTCAGGTTTGGGTTTACCTTCAAGAGAAGATAAACGATAAGCTCCTGATCCATAGGTATGAATGACAATATAAGGTCCAAGCCAATTAGGAGAAAACTTGCCTCGTTTACTTTTCTCAACTTTGGTTACATGTTGATTTTCCTTTAGGACAACGTCACCGACCTTGAAGGTTTGTTCATGGACAAGTTTTTCATAGGCACGTTTGATGCATTTTTGATAGATTTGAAGGTGGTCTAGAGTGTTTAGATGGTTCGTCTAATAACTCAAGTTGTGCTGAATTTTCTTGGTGAAAATCATCATCATTGAGCATATCTTTAAGTGATATACAAAGAGATGGAATTTAGACTTCGAGAGACAGGACAACCTCTATACCATAGACCAAAGAGAAGGTGTGGGCAGCGGTAGAGGTGTGAATGCTAGTGCGATAGGCCCATAAGGTGAAAGGAATGTGCATGTGCCAATCCTTACCAGTATCATAAACCACTTTCATAAGAATTTTGTTGAGGGTTTTGTTAAGATTCGGCTTGACCATTTGTTTGAGGATAATAAGTGAAGAGAAACTGAGTTCAATGCCAAAGTTATCACATTTTGCATAAGGTTTTGTTTTTGAATTGCTTTTTGTCATTGATTAGGTGATGAAGGTGGTTTTGTGTTGATCTTCCAGGAGCGAGTAATATTTGATTTTAACCCAAGAATCCATCCATAAGAGATAACATCTCATGGATCGGTTGTAAGATCAATGAATTGGTCGAATGCTAGGCAAAGGAAAGTCATCCTTAGGGCAGGCAAGATTAAGGTCACGGAAAATCCATGTGATGTGGAGTCCCCCTGTTGCTTCGGTGATAGGAACAATGTTAGAATCCATTGTGGATATCAATGGGTATAATAAAGGAAACAAAAAGAAGGCATTGGAATTCTTCTTTTACAAGAAGGGAAATGCGTGGATGCATTTTTCATAGCTTCTGTTCCACATGTTGGGAATAGTCATTAGTCCACGATGTTAGGGTCAATACTAGGCATATCGGCATAAGACCAAGAAAAGCATTGTTATGATCTCAGAGTTAAAGAGGTGAAGGCTTCCTATTCAACAGAATCTAAAGATTGGCCTATCTTTAGAATAAGGTCCATCCTGAGTGTGAATGTTGATCTCTATGGTCGATTCATTCAACATGGTTTGTGTCTCAAAGGTAACGGACTGATGAATGTAAGAATCCTCTGCACCTAAATAGGTGAGAATAGAATCATCATCCTAACATTCAACGGCATTTATAAAAGGTGTGTCATCATCTAATCATGTCAAGATAAAGGAAAGGAAGGGAAGAGGGAACCTTGCCATCACGATGATAGATCAGCGGTTCTAAGGAAATGATGTTTATGAAAAAAAAAAGTTAGGAGGGATGGATTATGGATCCATGGACTTCATGGGTGAAGGTTGCGCAATAGGTGAGGAAGGTAGGGAAGACTTTTCTTCCTCAACGAGGGTAACGCGAGCCTTCTTAGAGGAAGGCTACAAAGAAAAACCAAGTCCACATGGTCTTTGTGTTTTTGGGTGGTGCAAGGTATGACTGTGTGACGACCTTGCTCATAAAGACCAAAGTTGAAGCCCCTCCAGGCACATCGATGAAGAAAAGTGTGGGCAAAGCGGCGGTTGGTGAGGTATTGGAAATCAGATGAGAAAGGTTGGGTTTGGGTAGGTGGTTCTAGAGAATAAGAAGAAGTTATTAAGTCCCCCATATGTCAGGTTGGTGCGAAGGTGGGGTGGGACCATATGGAAAAACCTATCTACATGATGGTCATAATGTGGGTGTTGGTGAAGGCTTCCATACTCCTGAGGAGTAAGGAAAGTTTTGTCACATGTTGTAAGTGGTATTCCCCCTAGGAAAGGAATTGAAAAACACCTACTAAGGCATTAGAGGTCGAGAATTGAGTAGCAGGAATGGATGAGCTACTCGAATTCTGAGAAGGTGGGGTATTAGTTACTACGGTGAAATAGGTGTGTTGGTAGATGGGCTAGCTGTGGAAGTTGCAGTAGCAAGGGGATAGATGGGTTAACTGTGGAAATGTAGTGATAGAAGATGGTAGATGAAGTAGTGGATGATGTAGATGAAGTGGTAGGAAGTGCATGGTAGTAGATACCTTAACTAGAACAAGGACATCATTTGGTCGATAAGCATGTTGTAAGGTTTTAAAGAGGTGAAGGATCCGTCTTAATGGTGTAGGGGTGCTCTTCATACTCAAATTTTATGCAACAGTGAAGGGTTGAAGCAACGTATCCCATAATGTGAATCTAGGGTCAGCCAAGTAGTAAGTTATATTGAAATTACCCCTCTAGAACATGGAACAGTTTAGGACTGGTGTGAGGGACCCACGTGGATGTGGAGGATGATGGTGCCGAAGGGTAGAAGTCAAGGCATCATTGAAATAACAAGCATAACTGGGTTTTTATGCATGCAATGGGTGAGTATGCGCATTTTTTATACACATAGGAAGAAATGATATTGATGCTAGCACCTCCATCAATCATAACACATCGAACACAAGTATCATTGATGTAGGCAGTGATGAAGAGAGTGGGATCAGGATCATCTGATTGTAGAGGGGAAATCTCATAATCATTGAAACTGATAGCAGAAACCTGAGGAGAGGAAATGGGTGTAGAATTTTGAGGTGGAGTGGTTAGGGAGGCCACATGATGAGGGGTAAAGATGGCAGCCATAGGTGTCAGATCATTTGGTGGAACCTCAATAGATTGCAAGACCTCAATGAGGGCCTGACAATGAGACTCAAAGGTTTGAATCAAGTCGTACAAAGACATCTTTAGAGGAGATTGATGAAGTTGTTTAATCATAGTACGATGTGTGACTCCGTCAGAAATAGGATAAGCCAGCCCACAGATGGTTACCTTGGGGGAAGGTGCAGGTGGAATGGCGGGTGAGGTGCACTAGATGGGTTACCGGCTTTCTCTTTTCCTTTGTCTTTTTGTGATCGAGTGACAACTTGAACCATATTGATTTCGAAGATTCGATGAGGAAAAGAGGGTTGTGGAGGTGGAGGTGAAGGTTGCTGAATAGATATAGGATGAGGTTGTGGTAGTAGGTGAAGGGGAAATGGAAGTCTCCTCCAATAGGTCATCTTCATCAAAGAGACCATCTGAAGTACAGAGTTGAAGGAGAATGTTTTTTAGGGCCTTACACCTTTCGACATCATGCCATGGGAAGTGATGATATGCACAAATTTTAGTGTCATCAAACCCTATTGGTTTAGGTTTGAGTGGGTTGTAAGGCTTAATGGGTGGCAATGTGATAGCCAAGGTTTCTAACAACCTAGCAAGGATGTTAGAATAGGATCCTGCCAATGGATCACAATGAGAAGTCAGAGTGGGTTTGGATGAAGGTGTGGATGATTTTCATGAAAGAGGTGGAGTTGGGGGTTGAGTCAGTTTAACTACCTTTTTGGTAGGTAGTGTGGTTTTTGGTTTAGGTTGCACCTTCTTGGGTAAAGGTGCTGGAGTAGTGCATGAAGAATAAGGGGATGCAGAAGGTGTAGGTGTGTGAGTCAACCAAGGTGATAATGGAGGTGTGGGTAAGATCATGGTTGAGGGTAATGTAGAAGGTGTAGGTAAAAGAGAAGGTAAAGGTGTGGGTGATGAAGAAGGCATGGGTAGAATAGAAGATCGAAGTGAGGGTGTGGGTTGCTTCACTTTAAGTTTTCCTTGGGGGAGAGGTTTCTTGACCAAGGTCGATGGATGTGGGCCTAATATTGATGGAAGAGGTGAAGGTGAATAAGAAGGCATGGGAGAAATCAGGGTGTGAGGCTTAAGAGGTTGGGTCTTCCTCTTAGGTGCGGGAATAGACTTGGTGGTGGTTTGTGAAGAGGTGGTCAAATCTATCTTCACAAGGGGATGGACTAGACTAGGCATTGACAAGACCCCCAATGTAGTGGTAGGTTTAGGTGTAGGTGAAGGTTTGGGTAGAGGTGAAGGTTGGGGTGAAGGTGAGGTTGATGAAGAAAAGGCTGATATGACTGGCTCAGGTGTGATAGATTTGGTTTCCTTGAATATTTTAGGATAGATAGTCTAAGTATCTTGGGACAACATCTATATTTGGGTGGATATTGGGAGTGAAAGGCACCCCCAAAGTGTGGGTTAATCAACATACTCTAAGATATCAACCAAATGAGAGAATGGTGTAGAGGTAGAGGAAGATGATGATGACTTGGTGGTAATCCCTTTGAAGAATTCTGAGGTCTATGAGACAGGGAAGTTTTTGGCTTCTAGATCTGTAGGTAGAAGTGATGCAAGAAGGTTGATAGGATCTTGGAAGACCCTATGAGAAGCATCACTTACAGGAAGAGGATATAAAAGTGGCTCCTCTATGGGTTGAAGGAGGGAGTTAAGGTAGGTGGTGTAGACTCTTCTTTAGGTAGAGAATAGGATGAGATAGGCTCTTCCATGGGTAGAAGCATGGGTAGTGCGGGCTCCTCAATAGGTGGAGGGGTAAGTGGGGTAATCTCCTCTATAGATGGAGTAGGTGAGGTAGGATGCTTGGTGGGTAAAACAATGGGTAGGGTAGGTTCCTTCATGGGTAGAGGAGTAGGTGAAATAGGATCCTCCGTGGGTAGAGGAGCTCACGCAAGAATTTCCTCAATAGATGGGATGGGAGGAAACTGAGTAGAAGGGACAGGTACTATGTCAAAGATGACATGGACCTCATGAACATTGGTGTCATTGCTAGAGGTCTCACCAGCCTGGTTTGATGAAGGGGTATGGTTTGGAAAAGGTTTCTTAAAGATATGAAGGTTTTGATTTGCCGGCGTGTTAGGGTTGTCCAGGACAAGATCTCCATTATCTAACATTTCCTGGACAATGTTCTTGAATGTTTTACAATTTCGTCACTATGTCCCCTAACACGGTGATAGTTACAGTAGTCATTCTCCTTATACCATGTGGGTATAGGATGGGAAGGGTCAAAACTAGTATGTGGTTTGATAGGTGGAAGGTGATGGCTGCCGCTTTTAACAACTTTTCCAACACATAGGAGTAAGGTTCTCCTATGGGGGTATAACGTTTTGTTCATACTTGTACTAGAAATTATGAATAGGGGACATTATTAGGAGGAGGTTTTGGTTGGTTTGATGGATGAGAGGGGATGAATTTTAGGACCACCGCATTGGCAGATCCTTTTTCCTTAGAATGATTGTTTTTGTTTTGTGTTTAGAAGAAGAAGAGGAGTCATTTGATTTAAATGAAGCGCATCTTGTTGCACAACTTAACCTTTCTTCTCTTCAAGGGCATGGATTTCTAGCTTCTGAGCCATGGTGAATGCCTCATCAAACATTCAGAATGTTTGTACCTGAAGAGTTGGGGAAATGTGCCTGACACAAGCCCTAGTGAACAACTCTATCAGCTTGGGTTGTGGAAGTTGAAAGGTGAGCTGATTAATGAGACCCCACCAGTGTGCGATGAAGTCAATGATAGACTCATCATCATACTAATGAATAGAGTATAAATCATTCATGGAGACCTTCTTAGAGATATTGATGGAGAAGTGGTCAAGGAAGGTCTGGCTAACTGATTGAAGGAAAATATTGAGTGCCTAGGTAAAGCACTATACCAATCTAGGGTAGGTCTGTCAAGGACATGGGGAAAGTCCTAAGGAGAACAAGGCATCATCATGGGTGATCAAATAATAGACGTTTTGAATGATCACAAATGTTTGTTGCGGGTCTTACTTGCTATTAAATTGATTAAACTTAGGCAACTCCCAATGTGGGATAAGGGTGAATGGGTATAGATGGATGAATAGGCTCATTACAGATTTCATCGTAAGTCAAGGCATTATGAGAGCTAGAAACATATGCTTCGAGGGTCTGCATCTTATCCATCATCATCTTTATAAGATCCATCGTAGGATTAGATTGAGGGACGCACCCCTTGTGGTATAAGGGGGTGGATAAGATAGATAGGTCATAGGAAGGACACCAGTGTATGGTGGTGCCAATAAGAAAACTTGAGATGGGGGTATGTAAGAGGGAATAGATGACAAGGCATGTACCCTGAATAAGAAGTGGAGGCAACGGGTAGGTTGTTGAGGTAGGGTGTAGGTGGGAGGAACTTGTGTAGAGACCCTCGCGGCAATGGGTGGAAAGAGTTTGGGGTATAGAAAGGACCAGGTTCTGAAAGGGGGTATAGATGTTGAAGCATCACTGGCAGGTTGAGAAGTTATAGGGTACTGATGATGTGGGAATACCTATACTAGGATCCATGTAGATGAAGATATGGTAGATGTCGAGGCACTGGTAGAGGTCAAGGGGAGTGACAGATGTCAAAGGTGACAGATATCGAAGATGTACAATAGAATGCCGAAGGTGCGACGGATTTCAAGGGTACAGTAGGTGGTGTTGATGTGGGAGTAGGTAATGTTAAAGTAGCATTCACGGATTTGGCAGGGGGCATGGAGCTAGGTATACCAAATAATAGGCTGGCCTAATGAATCAAGGGTGGAAGAGTGGGCGAGGTAATGTTGCAAGGCTAAGAGGTTGTGATCAAGGAATTTAGAAAAATCCTCGTCACCTATATACAGTCATGATATTAGGATCCATCAGAGATGAGATGGAAAGGTGGTGAAGGGCTAGCAGGTAAGGGTACACAACTAGCGTGAAAAGTAGGGCTGTTGGCTGTTGGCAAGTCAAACCATATGAAAGATGGAAAAAATAGTATTCTAGCTCTGCAAATGACAAGAAACTCAGAAATAGAAGACAAGAAGAGTTTGGAGATAGATATAGGTTTTTGTTTCTGATAAAAATAAAAAACAGAGAGACCGATACCAGTTAGGTAACCAGTTGGTTAGGTAAGAATGACCGATGTCAGTCGCTCATGACCGATGTCGGTTACTGTGGATAATAAAGAAATTTGGAAATCTAGAGAAGAAAATTCTAAAATAGATAAACTGGGTTCTGTTAAGGGTGACAGAGACTCAGAAATTGTTTATTGAAAGAAATTAGAACACAGAAAATAGGTATGAATATGAATAAATGACGTTTTTGATAGAATAATCAAAAACACAGAGAAACTGATGTCAGTCAGTTAACTGGTGCCGGTATGATGAAATAACCGATGTCGGTCGCTGGACCGATGCCAGTTACTGATATTTTTGAGAAGATGAAGAAATTTTCAATTTTGGAGTGAATTAAGTCAAAATAAAGCCAACCCAGAAGTTGTGTATGGCAACAAGATGTCCTATCACACTCAGAAAGAACCAGAATACACCAGTTGTGATTGTGGAGTGTGAAAGAAAAGAAAGAGTGATGAATCATCCTCACAACTCAAAATGTAATTCAATCAAGCAAAAACTAGCAAACACGTAAATCCTAGGTGTCAGATTTTAGTGTTTAGTGGCTTATGCCTTTTAAACTGACTGTGAATGAAATAGAGTTTTTGGATAATGAAGGTTCCCTATAAGTAATCTATGGCTGGTCCTAGGTTAGTTTTGGATAAAGTGGCCCCGATATACCTTTTGGTACATGAGGTCCAGCTCTGATATGATAAACTTGCTAAAACATCGAGTGGGTCCCACCATCAATGGGTTGTTATATCCTTGATGGCTTCTTCCTGTAAGGGGAATGTTTAAGAAATGTGTAAATTGTGTAAGTGGTTTGGCTTGGGAGTGTGTGCACAAATGTGAACTATGCTTAATCCAATCTAATCACCAAGTGGTCATGACCTCCACCGTGTGATTGCTAATTAAATCTATGTGATCTAATGCAACACTCAAAGGATGAAATGCACATATTTTAAACCCAAATCGAAAATGATATTCGATGTAGAAAAAGGAGAATAGGAAGAGGAATGCTCTTTCACTAAATGCAGTACAAAAGAAAAGAAGAAGTGTTCTTTTTAAGCACCAAAGGACATATTTATTTTAGACAAATAGAAAGAAAAGAAGATTTCCAGGGAGAGATTTAGTGTGAATTTTTCAGGAAAGAAACAAACACACAAATGCACCCTATATGAACAATGAAAAGAACCCACAAGATGGGGTCCCACCGGGTGTGCCAAAATGTTTCACCGCAAAGTAGAGATAAAACAGATAAGAGGTAAAGGCAAGGAGGAATACGTGTGATAGTCGAAGAAGGTGTGCACACGTTGAATGTTGACCAAGTTGATTGTGAAGAGCTTCCCTTTAGCTAGGAGGAATGACCTGAAATAGAACACAAGATCACAAAAGAGAGTTAAACAATATATGGGTGGACTGCCTAGCATGTGCTAGATCCAGGAAGTGGGATGCTTCCTAGAAGGCTATCAATCCACTGTTTTTAACAATTTAATGCAAGGAAAGAACATAAAATAAAGAGATCCTACTATAGTTAATATGATTTAGGTATCTCATATAAAATACAATAAGATCAAATCTAGTCTAATAAAAGTTATGACTAAATTAAGAAGGGTTGGTAGGTTGGTTCAAGGGCTTGCAGGTCTGACAGAGGCTATAAATGAGGTAAGGGAAGATTTGGTGAGGTTTAGGGGTTGTTGGGAAGGTAAATTATTGGCTTGTTGGTTTGGAAGATATTACCAGTCACAGAGACCAGGTATCAGTTAGGTGACCGATGTCGGTACTGGTAAGTGAACCAACATCGGTTGGGTGACCAGTGTCGATAGGGGAAATTAGGTGGAATGATTAAAATGGGGCTAGTTTGGCACTGTCTGTGATTACACAAATAATTATGGAGGTTTAGGGAAGGTCATGGGATTTTTAAGAAGACTCAGAGGTAATAAGATGGGTGTTTGGGCAAGGTATGAAGGTTCTTTGGGTAGATGGTTGGATGGAGGTGTTGTGGGAGAGATCAGGTATTGTAACGGGTGAAATGAAATAGATAACTAGTAAATAACTAATCTACTAAAACCAATGACAAAGGAGGAATGTACTTACTTGTGAAATGGAGGTGAATAACAGGAGGTGGTGATGGTTGTAAAAGAAGGTGGTCTTGAACAAATGTAGCAACAACAGAGGGCACGATGCTTCCCTGTGAGTGTACTGGAGCTCTGGATCAATATTTTCATGAATGGTGTGGTGTCTGAAGGTTGTAAGGACCTACGGTATGTCATAAGATCATTAGAAAACTTGAGATTCAGTATGTAAGGTTGTAAAAGCCAGGAAACAAGATTCAGAACTTGAACAAAGAGTTTAGAAATCCTATTTAAGGTAACCAACGACAGTTAGGTAACCAGGCCGGCCAAGGAATAACTGGCGTTGGTTAGGGAGAAAAGATCATATTTGCTAAAAAATCCTTGATTCTTCCCAAATTTGGTGTGATTGAGATTTTGGTTCCAGGTCAAGAATGTGGAATGGAGCTAAATGGAGTGGGAGAGTTAGTTAGAGGGATAATAGGTATTAAGATTAGGGTTAGAATAAGTCATTAGTTGGTTAAGGGGAGTGGGAACTTGGTATTGGTTAATTAATGAGCTTGGAATAAGTCTAGGATGAGGTGGAATAAGTATTAATTTAAATATGGGTAATTAAATTAATACTAATGTGTGGAAGGGGCCATGGTTAGGTGCGTGTGTCGATTAATTAATTGGAAAGGGCCAGAAGGATTGTGAGCTTCGTGACCACACACAAGTTATCAGAGCTTGTCTTCTATCACCCCACAACCATCTCTACACAGTTATCTGGATATTATTTCATTGTTTAATAAATTAAGTCTCGATTTTGAAGAAGCAAAAACCATGAGTCACCCTACTAATCGAAAGGATCCAATCAATTCCACCTTAGGATCCATATGGGAAAGATAGTGACCACATAACGGATTTCAACATTACATCCTCACTACTCTTCCCATAGCCATCATAAGTTGGTATAGGTAGGATTCTATCTAAAGGAATGATGGGGCATAGTACCAACACTTTTTTTATAGTTTTAGTTATCCATGAAAGATAAAGTAGGTAAGTTCATCTTTACAATAAGTTATAATGTTTCATTACACGATATTAGTTTCCCAAATGATGATAATGATCACTCCATGAGTTACCATCTTTCTTAGTTCCTCTTTTCGAACTTACATAACGTATTATCGTTGTTAAGTATAGGTTAAATAATGGAGATATATTTTAAAATAACCATTCATTCACTATTCAAGAGGGTTTCAATCAACTACTTCTCTGACTCTTTGCATTTGAGGATCATACACAAGCCTAAAATGGCTTCAAAACTTGCTAAAAAAGAGTTATTCCACACTAAAGTTCCTTACCAACCTCAATTATATGTTTCAACATCTTATTCAGAGTCATATACACCTATGCCAACTCAAGAAATCATCTTTTTACTCTATTCTTCCAAACTTGCCCTTCTCTCCACTTCTCTAGCTCTTAGCTCAACTAGCGAGTCTTTGTATTTTAGCCTTTTGTAACCTCTCAACTTCCTTGTAACCTGTTATTCACTCAAAAAACTGTTAGATCTTTCACTTAAAATGATTCAAGAACTTCAAAGATAAATTCTTACTAAACTTGTCAAAACTATCTTTTTTTAGTTCTCAAAAACCAACGGTCTGCAGCAACATTCTGACATTCATATCTCATTGTACGTTGTTCAAAAAAATAAACCCCTAAAAACCCACTTGAAAAATATTATCAACATTATACATTAAAAATTTCAGGTTTTTAATATTCAAAACACATTATATTCACTCATTTTACCAAAAATACATTCTGTCAAATAATTGGTATGCAACCTCAGTCTAGCTGAGAAAACACGCCATAACTAAACAATTACTAATCATCGAGAAAAACAGTTGAAAACCCATATGAAAAAGTTTCACATAATCTTATGGTAAAAATATCAGGTTATTTGGATTTAAAATGTAAAAGTTTAACTAGTCTGAGACAAATCATTAGCTTATAGTCACAGTTTGCACACACAGTCATATTATGGAGTTTCCTAATTGGGAATAGATAAAAATCAAAGACAATCTCCATAGATAATTCAATAAGAATTAAAACATGTTCTAAATCTTTCTCCATGCCATCTAGACCTGCAAGTACAAGGAGAAATCACAGTTCATACAACTCACATATCAAACTCAACATTCTTCACAGTTAAACAAGAAATTCAGGCCCAAAACAAAGTTTTCTTTCCTCATAAACTATTATTATTCATACAAAAATGTGTCTTCTCCATTTTTTCTTTGTCCTCCCAACTAAGGAATAATCCCCTTCCTAACTCCCTCTCTTCCATGTTTGAATTCCTTATGCATGTAACCCCCTCTTTCTTTGTAACTGCCCTTTCTTCAAACTCATGATGACTCATTATATCATTCTATTTTGGTCATTTTTACACTATTTACACACACTTAATGAATTATGCACTCTTTTGAGGGTTCATTTTCCACATGAATAATTCCTTATACTTCATAAACATCAAACTCAAACTTACTCTTACTTCACTCATACATGTTTAGAAAATTCGAGTTACTGTAAATGGAGGGAAAACTAGACTTTTGAAATTTGAATGACTTGACCTTATAACCTCTCTTCTCATGACACCCTAAACACTCTAACCTTGCTTAATTTGACCTCTATAGTCATCCATCGATAATAATTTTCTCTTTGAATTCCTTTGATGACACTCCTGCATCATACTCCCAAGGTGGAGAAAAAAAAGCGTTCATACACTTTGTTTGTTTGGTGTCATCTTCATCTTTTTTTACCGGTCCTTGGTCTTCTTTCCTTGCTTCCATTATGATTTCTTGAGTTATATACACCTGGGTCCCATGCCTTGTCCTTTTTCCATACATTTTCTTTCACTTTGCATCTTTTCCTCTTGATCTTCACTCTCACTTTCCTCATCTTCATGCCTTTATTCATTGTACCTACTTTTCCTTTCCTATTTTCTTGTTTATTCATGCCTTTCATCATACTCACTTATTCCATGGTTGTATATGATCCCTCTTGGTTCTCATTTTGATTAGTATTTGCTAAAAAAAATTTGTTTCTCACTTATTCATTGCTTCATCCTTCCTTTATTTATCCATTTCATCCATTAAATCTTGTGATAGCTCATCTAGTTCACCTATGCAAAGGGATTATTTTTCAGCTATATATCACCCGTTGTGCCTTCATCCATAACAAATTCACTCATTTAGTAGTCCATCCATTCACTACATTTAAACTTGTATCATGCTTCTCAGAGGCATTAGTAGAGTCATTTTTTACAATTTCAAGGAATTCACCCACAAAATCAGCATTATCAAGCACCTCATCATCAAAAGTACTCACCTTGTCTTCACTCCTTGCTTGTATACTCTTTTGAAGAGTTAAAGAGCTCTTCAATCATGTACATTTCCTCTCTCAACATGAGAGTGTCTTCTTCATCCATGGCTTCATCAAACTTGGGGCTGTCATGATCATCCTTTTTGCACAATCTTCACTTTTCCTCCATGTTTGTTCTTCATTTGTGTAGGAGCATTCACTAACTTCCCATGTAGCTTCTCTATTCACCTCTTTGAAAGCTATGAATTTATATTTTATTGCTTCATTTAATGAGCTCAAGTCACCATGATCTAGTACATCATCAAATCTTTCATAAACCACTTCCTTACCTTGAAATTTTCCTTGGTCTTCTTCATGAGTTTGTTCACTCTTCTATAAAATTCTTGGCTTCCATACTTGGGTTCTTTTCTTCATACTATCTTGTTCCTTTAAACTAGTATTCACCTCATTCTTCATGCATTCTTGTGGTATACTCACTTGGTTCTTGGTCTTTAATATCCATTTCTTGCTTACCATATGCTTTGGCGGAGTTCTTGTTATCTTCATATCAGCTTACTTTGATTGTTCTTGTAGCTTGACCTTTGTCCTATATCAGTTCCTTCTTTGATTTTGGCTTGTAGACTTGGTTAAAATCTTGATAAATCTACCCTTTTTCTTGCATTCTCTTTATGCTCCACTTTCATTTTTACATTTCCCTTAAGCCACTTAGGCACAATATATCCATGATTTATGATCTCCTTTGAATGAGAAAACTTGGTGTTTGTCTTAGTATATTCCTTTTCCTCTTTTTCATTAGGAGTAACTTTCAAAACCTCTTTCTTCTTCTTTTCCAACATGCACAATCTGATTTATCTTCAATGTTCCATTGTTAGTATCCTTTCTTTGCTCACTAGCTCTTTGTTCTTCTTCCAAGTAACTTTCCCATGCCTCATAGAATGGAATTTGATCTTCATAGTCCTCTTGATCAGGTCCAAGATCTTCTATTTTGTCTTCATTTCCTTGTACCAATTGTACTTGTTCTATTTCAACTTCATCTTCTTCCAAATGTGCTTCATTTGACCTTATTTTCATCCATTTTGAGGTATTTTCCTTCATCTTCATCATTGTTGTCTTCATACCTGTAAGTACCTAGTCAAACATAGAGTTAGATAAATAAAAATAGAGCCTATAAGGCCCACGTGAGATTCTTCTTCATAGAACTTCTTTTTCTCTTTTTCCACTTCATCCTCTTTCTTGTTCTCTCTTTTCTCATCCTCTTCACATTTCCCTTCACTCTTTCATGAGTATCTTCACCATTTCTTCTCTAAAGAAATCATCTTTTGTTTCTTATTCTTCTTCATAAGTAGATTGATAGGCCACTTTATCTTCTTCTTCAAATTACATTCAAATATTGGGTCTTCCACTTCCATCATGGTCTTGATCATTGTTTCCAAATTCTCAAACCTTTCCCTTGCTTCCTTTAGTTCTTTCTCTGAGAATAACTCTTTCACTTTTGTGCTTTCCTTCACTTTACCATAGCTTTTTCCTTCGTCTAAGCTCTTGAATTTGTTGTCCATGTCTTTTCTCAACCTCTCCATAAGATCTTCACCAAATTTTCTTTCACCTTAGTCTATAGATCTCCTAAGTCCTCACCTAGGTCTTTTGCACCCTAGTATTTTGGCCTTGTCTAATGCTTCCAATGTTAAGCTTGCTCTTTTATAGTCTTCTATCTCTTCTTAGAAGCTTCACTTGAGATTATCAACACTAAATTGCTTCTCTTATCAACAACATGTCAACCACCATTCAACACTTCACCATTTGTTAGGTACATACATACCTCACAGCTCATCAAAATTGATTAGTCAACAAGTTCTAAAAATATTCAAGCATCAAAGTTCCTTAAAATGTCAAGAAAGATTCAAACATCAAGGCTCCATCTACTTTGTAAAAAAATTAGCATTCTTATCATTTGAGAGTTCAAGAATGATACAATCTTCAAGGCTCATAACCAATAAGTTGTTCTTCATCAAGGTTTCGTCACCTGCAAATGCACTTATTTGAGACAAGTATCAGTACCTAAAAATCATGTACACCCACCTTCAAAAACTTCCTTTTCACCTCTTTATTTCACAAACTTGATTCCTTCACTCCTGCAACTTCAACCACTTCAATATTGGACAACATATGAATTTCAAAAAAAAATCCTCCCGCTCTGATACCAAATGAAACCTCATTGCTTTGTTTCAACATCTTATTCAGCGTCGTATACACCTATACCAATTATTCATCCTCAAGAAATCATCCTTTTACTTTGTTCTTACAAACTTGCCCTTCTCTCCACTTCTCTAGCTCTTAGCTCAACTAGAAACTCTTTATCTTTTAGTCTTCTGTAATCTCTCCACTTCCTTGTAACTTGTTATTCACTCAAAAAATGGTTAGATACTTAACTTAAAATGGTTTAATAACTTCAAAATATCAATTCTTACTAAACATGTCAAAACTACCCTTGTCAAAACTACCCTTTTTTGTTCTCAAAAACCAATGGTCTGCAACAACATTATGAGATTCATATCTCATTGTACGGTTTTCAAAAAACTAAACCCCTGAAAACCCACTTGAAAAATGTTATCAAAATTATACTTTCCAAATTTCAACTATTGAATCTTCAAAACACATGATATACACTCATTTTATCATACAAACATTTTGTCAAACAATTGGTATGCAACCTTAGTCCAACTGAGAAAACACGTCATAACTAAAAAATTACTAATCATCAAGAAAAACAATTAAAAGTAAATCTACAAAAGGTTCTCATCCTCCTATGGTCAAAATATCATGTCATTTAGATTTAAAATGACAAAATTATGTTAATCGGTCTGAGACAAATCATTAAGTTACATTCATAGTTTGCACACACAGTCATATTATGGAGTTTCCTAATTAGGAACAGAAAAATCAACTTCAATATCCATATATGATTCAATAAGCATTAAAACATGTTCTATTTTTTTCTCCACACCATCTAGACCTGCAAGTACAACGAGAAATCACAATTTATACAACTCACATATCAAACTCAACATTCTTCACAGTTAAACAAGAAATTCAGGCCCAAAAAAGAGTTTGCTTTCCTCATAAACTAGCATTCATACAAAAATGTGTCTTCTCCATTTTTTCTTTGTCCTCCCAACTGAGGAATAATCCCCTTCCTAACTCCCTCTCCTCCATATTCAAATTTCTTATGCATATAACCCCCTCTTTCTTTGTAATTGCCATTTCTTCATACTCATGATGACTCCTTATATCATTCCCATCCTATTTTGGTCATTTTTACACTATTTGCACACACTTAATGACTTATACACTCTTTTGAGGGTTCATTTTCCACATGACTAATTCCTTATACTTGATAAACATCAAACTCTTAACAACTTACTCTTACTTCACTTATACATGCTTAGGAAATTCAAACTTGTAAATGGAGGGAAAACTAGACTTTTGAAATTTGAATGACTTGGTCTTCTAACCTGTCTTCTCATGACCCCTAAACACTCTAACCTTGCTTAAGTTTCCCTCCACAGTCATCCATTGAGAATAATTTTCTCTTTGAAGTCCTTTGATCATGATCTTGCATCATTAATTAACCATGTCTCGTATAGAGTTGATCCATTCATTACTTAATTAATATAGACCTCAATCTCATACATTCATCAATTAATATGATTAGTCCATTTTAATTCATAAGGTACAATAATAACTTAAGGTTGTTTCCACTATATTCTTTTCCTTATCGTACTATGTTCAACATTCAACATATTGTTCATTTCATAGTAATCAATCAAATCAGTAATAAATGCATATCATATTATTAATCAACATTATTTATGCTTTGTTGTAACACAACATATGATTAATTTCATGTGCATCAAAACAAGTTACAAAACAACCAAGAAATGTATTCATACTTAATAAGGATAATTCATTATATTCGTAAATAGTGTTATATAATTCATCAAGATAGTACATTAGGAAAAAAGCCCATTAATCAACTTGCGAAGTTAATACATGCACTTTTAACAAATAAATACAACAATCCTTATCAGATTTAAACAAATATCACATGACGTAATCATATGTAACAATCCAATCAGTCACTTTATGAATGCCATTCCATCGTGCACACTATAATAGAGAAAAAATGTATACATGGGTCAGTTCAAAGAACTGACATGAGTTTACTAACTCATATTCGTGTTGTATTTAAATGAAATATTAGAATATGTTAAGGTTAACTTAACTTAAACAAACAAACTCCCTAGTTTATTTGTAAGTTAATTATATCATGTACAAATGAAATGTTGATTTCTAGTGAATGTTATGTTTCCAAAGAATACAAAAACTAAACTAAGAACATAACCTTTAAATTGTAAAAGTAACATACCATTACAGATATTCGTTACAATAATCACGAATCGGATTCATAACAACATCCTTCAATCCATTTAAGAATTCCACAAAATTAATGTCAACAAGTCTCTTTCAACTAAATATAGTTGTTTGCTTCAAATAAATGAACATAACTAGCTTATTATCCATTCTTGTAGTTGACTAAACAAATGATTCACTTAACTTAATAGTCAACAATCAAAATAGTGAATGCATTTCTCATTCCCTACTAAATATTTACATTTCTCGTAAATAATTCAAAGGACATGAAACATCATCAAGCTTTACAAGAAATTCATACAATACCACACAGTACTTGTCCAACTTTCCTCCATTTAAACAATAAGACAACAATCCTCTTAAAAGGAAATAATCATTGAAAATAGTCCAATAAATTGAAGGGTTTTATAACACTTCTAACTTAAACCTCATATTATCTACTTCCCCAATGGTTCTTTCTAACAATCATTTCATTTTAGCAAAGGATGAACTAAATACACTCTTATAGTCATGTTCAATCAATACCTAAAAATATTAGTGTCTGCAATGTCAAAAGAGGTTGAAATCACTTTATCTCTCAATCAAATCTTGATGCAATGTAAAATTTTAAGTAGAAAACATCTTGCTCAAAGGGCAGCGTAACAAACTAACTTGGCAACCCAAAATGATCAAATACCCATAAACATCCAAGCCTTGATACGAGCTTAACAGCAATCGAGCACCCAACTATTCATCAAAGAACATGTTACACAGATGAAGCAACAACATGCTCGATATGAGATACGCTACGAAAATGTAGACAAGCTCTTCAAGAGATGAGTTAAAAAATGTTATCAAAACCTTCTAATATATTATGATAAACAATAATATTGGCCCAGCTCCTTGAGAGCTTATACGTTAAGTGAGTTAAAGATCGACTCCATGGCAAGCACGAATAGAAGTTAGTTTCATCGTGCAACTACAACCAAACCCAATAACGAAAACAACCCTAATCAATAATACAAAACAACCCACATGAAGGCAACTCGGGTTTCCTCAACAGACATTCTCGTTTCATTTAAGAAACATTCGTACAACCTTTTTAATTTACCATTATCAGGAAAACAAATCAGTCTTCAAACAGAGGTCTCCCAAATACAAAGAACACATTTAAAGAGAAGAATAACAGAGTTCTCAACTAGCTGTATTATTTTAAAAAATAATAATCATATTCATATTATTAATGTGCTGATTTGATTTAATGAACAGACCCAGAAGGATAAGTTAAAGCAAAAACCAAATCTCACATCAACAACAAAAACTCATTTCTTTCCTAGTTTTTCTTCTTGTTTTCTTTTCAACTTTTCCTAATAAAATCAAAGAAACATTCCCGAATTTCAAATTAGAATGTATTCCAAATTTCATGTTAAAAACAGTAAAAACAAAAGAGAGAAAACCCTTACCTAGTTTTCTCTTTTTCTCCTTTCTAACTTCCTTGCAATATGCTACTTGAATGCTTCCCAAAAATCCCATAAAACTTTCCAAACAAAGATTTTATATACAATAACGCCATTAAAAATAGCTCCACAGTTGCATGCACAGACAAGAAACAAAACAAAAATATATCCTTCAAAACTTCCATGCAAATCTTAAGCCAAAACAAACTGTAATGTCTAAAATGCAAATAGAGGGAGAAACTTGCATGTTTTGATTTCCTCAAGAAGCTACCGGTTTCTGAGGAACCGTGCACATTTAATCTCATTTAAGATTGTCAGTGCCACATCGTGGCCACCAACTTAAACCTAAAATCCTTTTAATTAAATTTGCATGTAATTTGCATGGTCCAAGACCATGTTACCAATCAACCAAATATTAAACAATAACAATAACCTTTATCACCTGCCACGTAGTCAATGACCAACTTCCAACAATAAACATTAACCTTGCAAAGTGGTATATGACCTTTATTGAAACATTCAATATTAACAATGCTAAGGAAGGGGTCTATGACCATGTTTTAATACATCAACATTAAACAAACATCAAACATTATTTTCCAAGTGATCCAAGACCAAGTCTCATAACATTAAACTTTAAGCAATTCTCCAAGCAATGTGGTCTATGACCATTAATCATTAATTATTTTCCTCAATTAAATATTATGTGGTCTAAGACCATTTAAACGGTGGAGCTCAACCATAACGTCTCAAATTACCTTAAACATTGTTAAATGACCTTAACAAACACAAAACATCCTTCATCAATTGTGCAAACAGTAGTGGAGTTCGAATAGATCAACATCATACAACGATGCAAACCAGAAGGTGATCGTCAACAATAATACTTTCAAACATAATTGATACATATATACTTATGTATACTTATATATATGTATATGTATATGTTTACACATATACATGTGTGTGTGTGTGTGTATAAAATTATCATTTATAATTTAAAAAGTCATTATCCGTCAATCACTGCAACGGAAAATACATTAAATTTAGGGGTGTGACAATTTCCTTGATGGGGGGTACTTCTTGCTCGATTTTTTTCTCACTTATGTAATATAGTATAATCAAGGTTTCAGTTGTGCACATTATCTGGCAATCTCTTGCATCGATCAAATTTCACAAATTTTGTATAACATTTAAATTGTAAACTTTATACATTGGGTTAAGTTTTTGTGATTGAGATATCTTAATACTTTGCACTGATTAAAAACACCCTTCACCTTAGTAAAGGTTAGGGCATTGGCAATTGCTTAGTTTTAAATATCTAATCATCATTGGGCATCTCAAGACATATCTTATGCAATTTGGTTAGGGTTTTGATTTTTGAGATGTGGAAATTGATTGATGTATGGTATAAAAAGCTTTCAAAACACTTGATTTAGCATTAGATTTGGTCATAGCCACCAAAATGTCGCTAATGTTCGAGTTTACATTGACAATATATAAATTTCAAGTTCATTTCATTATTATGTTTTTCTTTTCCATTTTGGTGACTTGGTCTTTTGGCAATCTCTAACTTGGCAAGGGTAAGCTGGCAATGGTAGGTTGATGGCGCTAAGATATTAATTAAGGTCTACCCTTGATTGTCGATCTGTAGGTAATTTTTCGAGGAGCATTTGAAGTTTTGGGTTTGTATCCATTTGAGCTCTAGGTATCCAAATATTATGGAGTCTCGTTGTTTTTTTGAGAGCCTAGCTTGTTGGTGGATGCTTGGCACTATTTGGAGAGTGGATACTCACGAAGTCTCAATTTTCCTTGTGGATTGATATGTCAGGTTTGCTCTCATACTTTGTGTTGGTGGAAAAAATTGTATTAAAACAAACGACAAAAGTTCAGGGGACCGAAGTCCCTCCTCTTGATGGGGAGGTTCCCTTATTGAAAACCAAAATCGTTAATTTTACAAATATGTATTTTTTTATACTATTTTATCTAAATTTGTTGAATTCTTGGATTCCATATGATGGTCTTTCATAGAAGGAAAGAAAGAGGAAGAAAATGGGAGAGGAGGGCTAAATTTTAAACAAAAATACATTCATGAATCACACCACCATTGATATGATCAAAACACAAACCGACACATAGTTTGAAATATGTTTAGAAAGACATGAACACAATTTCATTAATATCAAGTTGTTAGGAAATGTACAATAGACATAGAAAAGAAAGGAGGAAAGGAGATAGAAAATTCTCTTCAAAAATTTGTTATTTCTGGAATTCCAATCTCATAACCAAAAAGTCAACCCTTTACAATGAAAAAGACCCATATTTATATTTTTTTGCATGGAACTATCTTGTAATTGTTTCCCACCAAATAAGATTATTAACTTTTAATTAATCATAACTTAAGTGACTTTATATTTGAGTCACTTAAGTTTTACAAAAAGTTCATTCCCCTACATGAAAATGGAAAAAGTCGCTTAAGTTATATAAAAAATGTTTTTTTCCGATGCAAAAATAGAAGTGCGCTTAAATGATGGGAAAACAAAAATGAGAGGATCTATGGAGAGTCTTTAGTCGTTGAAGAACCTCCTTGAGTGTTCTGCTTTAGAACCTTGACATTTAGCACATGAGACCAAAAGCACATGACGACGTCCTTGACTTCATGCTTTTATGGGATAATATTATTTTTCATAAAATTGATCATGAGTCAATTAGCCCCAAGATCTTTTTGACTCGTCCAAATAAGTTTGGGAGTGCCTTGGTTGCATCAGAAACAATATTACAAATGTTGGCCATTGAGTTCATCGAATCAACACTAACATGTTGAGCATGAAAGAGTTGCTCTTTGATGTTTCTTGTGAACTATTCCTCGAGCTGTTCAGTTGACCTCATCTTGGAATTGATCTCATCAAGTGTTTAGCAACCCATGTCATGCAAGTCAACAAATTTGATATTTCAACATATTATTCCTTTATACATGTGGAGAAAGATCATCAACCGCTTCCTTGAGTGTTTTGATTCTTCATTCAATAGTTCACATCCACTTTCTTGAAATATCATCTTTTGCACACAAAAAGATCCCTTTGGGAAAAGGGGCATTCTTGTCTAAATTGGTATAAGATCGAACATTAGGAATCAGATTCTCCCATTGGGAAATTTGAGGAGTAGTGCACTCGTTTGGGCACTAGATTACATAAATTGCCGGCATCTCTATTTATGCTTCGGAGGAAATTTCATGTTTTCAAAGTGTCATTGATATTTAAAATCGCACTTTTAATATACTCATATATTTCTTTAACTTATGAATAAAATTTCAACCATTCATCAAAATGCTTTCTACCTACAAGTCTTTGGTTCTCCCTTGTCTACTAAATCTATGAACTTCTTCCACAACTCTTTAGTCAAACATGTTGATGGGAGCGACTACTTGAATTGAAGAAGTTGGCGAAACATCTAGGTCCTAAAATGTTTGTATGTAGGATGAAAGAAAATGCACGTGATCCTTAAGTTGTTCTCGAGTTTTCTTTCCCTTTTTTGCCCTTTAAATTGTCATTGCAATTGATTCCATGAGGTTGTGCATATCCCCTTCATGAGTAGATTCTCCCACTGGGATTCTACTAAGCTCATAATCAGCAATGGTCATTTCTAACTCGTCTTTCTCAACACATGGTCGCGCAACTTCCACAAACTATGATCCTAAAGCGTTAGATATTAGCCTTGAAGTGGTTTTGGCTTTCTTTGTAGTTATGCTTAGCTCCAAGAGTTATGCAACTACATCATAGTTCAAAGTGATGGCTTTGGCAATTGTATGTTTCTTCTCTTCAATCAATGATGAGACCTAGGAGAAAGAAGGATGGGGAAAATAAGAGGGGTGACAGGGTTTGTAACGGTGTGGGAGAAGGATGAGGGGAAGAATGATGGGTGGAGGAAGATGAATGGAAGGTGAGGGTGAATAAGAAAGAGGAGGATTTATGGGAGGAGACAATTTCACCTAGCTCTGGAGAAGTTGCATAATTTCTTCTAATTGGCAATTTCACCGAACTCTAGAGAAGTTGCATAATTTCTTCTAATTGGCAATTTCACCTAACTCTAGAGAAGTTGCATAATTTCTTCTAGTTGGCAATTTTGAAACAAGAGAAGTGCGTAATTTCTCTGGGGAAATGACCTTGTTAGGAGTGCTTGTTGCTGCAATTTTTCTTTTAGTAGCATGCGACTTTGATGTCTTAATATAAACTTTGGTGAGGGAAGTTCCTTCACCAGTCCTAGAGTCAATCCCTTTACTATATGAAGTGAATTATGCTACCTTGCTAAGAAACACTTTCTTAGACTTATTCGTCGTTACAAATGTACAATCAATGATATCATTTGTCTCCCTGACCGACCAATCAATAGGCCTTAGTCTTTGATCTTGCATGTTTTTCATGAAGTGTGGATCAATCAAATCACTAACATCATCTACCAACCCCTCAATTACCCATTTAAACCTAAAAATTTTCATCTAGTCTATGGTCATCCTTATATAATCCATATGATGAACTTCAAGATTATTAAATAAACTATCCCAAAAATCCTCAATTTCAGGTTGATGGGTTCATATCTTTGCAATTTGCAATTGCCTTGCCTACTCCAAATTGACTACTAGTTTGAAAATGCATGCCCCCTTTAAGAGTTTATTTCCTTCTTTGGTACACAAAAACGTTCAATTCAGGGCAAAAATCTCCTTTGGCTTACAAATTTAGGATCATGGCTTAAAACACTTTACCAAAATTAACATCTCTAACATGCCTCTCCCCGTAGACATTATTGATAAGTACCAGAAGAAGGGGAATGGTGCCTAAATTTAAATTTTTGAATTCAATTCTATCTGCCTCCATTTTTGTTCAAAATTAGGATCATGGCTGAAATACTTCTACCAAACTAACATCTCTAGCATGCTCCTCCCCATAGACATTATGAATAAATAACATAAATTAAGACATGCCCAAATAAAAATTATGGTGTGAATAACAGCCAAGACATTGTATTTGCCACCATTTTTATGATCCCCTTATGCTCCATAACCGAATGTATGCAAGGTGTCTTGTTTATTGTGTAATTTACTCGTGTTCATAAATAATAAAGCCATTGCATAGCAAAAACATTTCCATTTCCTCGATAATTCAAAATGATAGCTTACCAGTCTTCCCCATTTCATATAACGCGCATCCATCGCAATCTCAAATGAGTGATGAATGGTCGCTAAAAGTAATTAAACCCAAAGGACCATTGTTGATTTTGTAAGTCAGCTTATCAAATGCACTTTGTAATTTTTACCCCAAAGAAATAATATTTAACATTTGTGGTGATGACATGTGCAGCAGCTGCATCTGCAGAGGTCATGAACTTTCACATGTGTAACCCACAAATTTTCTGGTCTCAATCACATTGAAAGGTCTTGGCCAGTCACAAATGGCATGTACTTCGTCTTCGTAATTTCTTGCATCTTCTTAGTTGAATGCTCCATTAAATTGTAGTTCATAGAGAAAATTAGTTCCCATTGCAATTTTGGTAATTTTTACAAGATAGACAATGGTTCCTCTTTGTAGAGAACCCCTTATTAGCACTATCAATTTGAAGCTACAATGGTTAAATTGTTTCACTGCACTCGGATCTAATACAGAACTTTGGTTCTTAGTTTTTTTCCTGATAAGACTGATAAGAATACTGTTGCTCCAAAAATTAAAGAAATATCAGTATGTTATTCAACCTTTTGTATGCATGTGCATCAATGAATTTTCATCCGCATTCAATCTCAATATGATTGAAAGATTTGATAGCCCACTCCACTATAATGCATTCTACCAACAACCTCGAATCATAACTATGTTATCAGAATGAAAAAAATGTCGCCATTACAAAGTTTGTTCAAATTAACTAGTAACTAAGGTGGAAAATTTGAAAGACATCTAGTCTGACATAATATGGCTTTATATGGTCAAAAGACGTAGAAAGTTCAAAAGACAGCTATTCTAACATTATGCTCGATATGGTAAAAGTGACAAATTTATTAAGCATTGAAATACAGAGGAAAGCCCAACATTCTGCCATTAGCACAAGAACTAATAGTCGTTATGGAGCATAGTTTCACACGTCATGATAGAATATTTATCAGGAGCCTCAAGTTCAGGGCTGAGTCAAACACATGCTATATACATATATATTTTAACTTTCATTCATAAGTATCATAACCAGTTCAAAGATCATTAGCAAAAATGCATCCACTTTGGGCCATTAAGCACTTCATGACTAATTTGCATCACTCCTCTCTAATGCTGCATGAAAAAAAACAAAGTTCACTGCAGTTAATAAATGAAAATTGGCAATCAAACAGCAAGATAGTTTAAGACAATATGGCAATTACAACTTATAATACAGGCCCTGTACATATTCAAATCGCTTGACTTACTGTTGTAATTCAGAAGCTTCTCAATGAGGTCGACATGAGTCATGAGCATACGCCTGCAGCAATACCTCACCAACCCCAGTGCATCAAGAGCATCCCTGCAGATATGGTAAAAGATAAGTAAATAACAAATATCTTGTTTAAAACATTATTGACTAAGACATGAAATGCTTTCCTCTTATAAGGTCGCATTAAAGTGTGCTACACTAAAAAAGAATGACCAAACAGAGTTTTTTATACCTGCCGAAGGCAGACATATATAGCATCTACTGAATGCAATAATTGTAACTTTTTATCCAATTACATATTTCTATGTTTATATGTTTAAGCAATTCAAAAAGTTCAACTTTATACTATATTATCAACGGTGATGATAAATAATCATATCTAAACTTTATATTGTCTTTTATTTTTATTATGATTAAATATTGAAGTTGGTTACTGGGTGTGGCGCTACAAGGGATGGGTACATGCCCCAGTATGCTGGGGAAATGTCCAAGGTTTGAGATACAATACCTACCATAATAACATTTTTTTATGTTTCTCTTTTCTCTAAGTTCGACCTATGAATATCAAGACATTTAGCATTGAATTATCATTATGTTTTGGGGTTATTTAGCTTATTTTGCTTACTCTATTCATGCTCCAAAACTTAGGGGTTATGGGATTAAAAGACAAAATAACAATTGTGCCAGATGTAAACAGTAAAACTATCTCTGAAAAGAGATGTATATTGCTCAGAAGACTGTGATTACAATAGCTATCTCTACAAGGAGATGTGTGTCCTTACATATACTTATATACCTAACTAGGGAAACACGAAGAGACATCAGAAGAATGTGGAAGGTCACTTATCTTGAAGGAGCTGAGTTGGTTCATCTTCCATGAATTACATATCTGAAAATTTCGCAAAATTACTATTTTTAGACAATACTACAAAAATTGCATTTTGAGGCTTTTAGCGGTGGATTTCGGGGGTCAAACTTTGCCGAACAGAGTTATGCACCTCTTCACCATATTCTATGTGTTCCAAGCTTTCCGACACATTTTGAACGGACTCAATCGGAGCTACTGCAAAAGTTATCACTCTCGAAATTTGCCCTACTAGAATTGCTTCCTGGATTGTTGTCTGGATCAATGCATATTCATTATTATATGGTTAATTTGTTTTTTTAATATTTTATATATTCTTTTGATGGCCATCACCCAAGCCTAAAAAAATCGTACCGGCATACTGGGTTCCCGTCCCCATATCCATACCCATACCAGCTACCTAGTACTGCACACATCGCGTCAACTAACATCTTTATTATATGTTGAATCAATCACATCAATCAATATTTTTATTTTTATTATATCTTGGATCTATCAAATCATCCAATATATTTATCTTTATTAAATTATTTTTCATATCAAACATTTTTTTTATTAAGGGTAAATGGTTTTTAAGGGGACCATACCCCATAGTACAAAAAAGGCTCAAAAGCCAAGATATACAATGAGAACAAAATGGTTTTTTGATGAGTGGGGGCCACACCCCAACAACCAAAGCCTAAAAGAGCTAGATATTACAATAGTAAACAAGACAAGGGTTGACTGCCTACAAGAAGCCCTACCACAGACAAAAAATAGTGAAACAACAACAAAACCGCATAATAACAACATCGAAACAAAGACCACTAAACAACACAGACCTATTCAAGAAAAGCATTGAAAACCCTCCATACATCCTTCATAGCCTTTTACAAAATGATGGCAGTATGTTGGGCAGGGTCCTAGCTACTAGCAACAGCAGTCATCTTCTTAAGTCTCCCACCCTTCCAAGCCTCTTCCAGAATGCCACTCACTTCACAAATTTGACAAACTTGGATTTGAACAAAATCCAGTAGTGCTTTATGCAAGGAAAGGTGATTGATTTGTTTGTTAGCTACCTGCTGCACCCTCTCCTCCAAGGCACCGAGTTGATTAGTCAAAGCCTCCACTTTTTCATCAAGCTTAGAGATAGCAGTAGGGTCTAAATCCTCCTTGCTTCCTTTATTAAGAAGGGAATTGACATTGTCTTCAATTCCTTTGATGGTGTCGGCATGCTGCATCAATTGGTCTCTAATGTCAAAGGTAGCACAAGGGTCAGACTCAGACTGGCTGATGTCCAGTAGACTTTTGGCAACTGTAATCTCTTTTCCATTGGTTGCTACTGTGCAGAACCCTTTCAGTAGGGGGTTGACTAGAAGGGGGATCTCTAAAGCTAGGGTTCTTTGTTCTTACCCTGGGTTGTTGGGGAGGGAGTGGGGCTAAGGGGTGAGTGGGATTGTTGACCACAACGTCCTGAAAATACTGATGAAGCAGGAAGATAACCCTTTGATGAAGAGCGAGGGCATAGATGGGCTTGAACATCGAGAACAAACTTTTCAAGAGAGCGCAATATATAATACAAGAGACTAACCTTTGTCGAATGCCTAAAATGGTTTAGTAGCACCAGGTGATGAAGTGGCAAGATTGAGTAACGGCCTTCCAGAGTGACATATCTAACAACCATTTTTGCAACGTCTCCAAATGGGGGAGGAATAGAGGAGCAAACAATACCAGATTTTCCAATTAACAGAGCTTCCTCTCCTTCCACAAAGTGTTTCTCCTCTTCGTCCTTATCAAATTTATTCTTGTAAAATTTGTTCCCCTCCATCCCTAGGCCGGTGATGAAGGAAATCAAACTCTCAAAGATGGTGAATTCCTTGTTCTTGAAAGTAATCACCTTGTCTTTCCACTTTCTTGCAAAAGTAAGGGAGATATGCCTATCATGCCCTCTTATTCTTTGCATGAAATCAGTAAAACCATCCACATCTAGAGCTCTCCACAATTCTGCATTCTGCTTCCATGAGGGATCAAAAATGGGTTCCACATAAGTAGGGGTGTCCACCCATAATGAAATGAGAAGACCTGGACAGTGTCACAACTCCCTGGTCGCAGCTTACAAACAACCCCTCGACAGCACAATAGATGACACTTGAGAGCCTAGGGTCAAGGCAAAGGACCCATAGAACTTCCAACAAAAGAAAAATGCACATAGATAGCTGTAAAAATTTTCAAAATACAACACCAAAAAATAAAAAACAAGGAAGAGAAGGCCATTTGGGAGAGATGGCCCCCTGCAGTGCTTCGTGTATAGATCATCATTCCTCTACACATGAGTCAATCCCACTGGACAAGATTTAAATGGGAGGACAGGTGGCCAAAGCTTTTCGGAATATGATGGTTTGAGCAGCTTGAGAGATTCTATCATGATCTATCCAAATTTTGAAATGAATGTTGTTGACGCCAACATTAGCAAGTGCGTCGGCAGCACTATTACCCTCCCTATAGGTGTGGCCCAAACTAATGTTATTAAATCCTTTACATAGAGATTTGGCCTCTTGAATGAACTCCCTTATGGTCCAGCTAGGGGGTTGGGTATTAGAGAGGTTTTTGATAATGTTCATAGAGTCCCCCTCAATCATTAGATTATTCACCTTGAGGTCCCTGGTTGTTCTGATACCCCGGAGAGCAGCGAGGGCCTCAGCATAGTGATTTGACTGAATACCCATGGGCCCAGCACAGTGATTTAATTTCTAATAAGACCACCTCCACCCATTGTTCCAGGGTTGCCCTTAGAGGCACCATCAAAGTTCAATTTATACCAACCTTCACATGGGGGAATCCACTGAACTAGAGACCTGTCAATGTATTTGGTCTTATGGATGTCAATATTCCACACAATTAAGAATTTCACCTCATCCTTGGGATGCTTACCATTCTTTGGGGGCTTATATTTAAGAATGTTCTCCTTGGCTGCAATCGTAATTTCATTTAAGATTCTTTTGCTTGATTTTCTAACATTTCTAAAAATGATGGAGTTGCGAGCCTTCCAAATTCTCCAAATGGTGTGGGGAAATAAGATTCTCCAAAACTTTCTAAGCATTCCATGCTTGAAAGGGGGTTGCCATTGTTCCTAAGCTTGAACAATATCATATGGAAACAACCAATTAATGTCAAATTTGTTGAAAATAAGATTCCAAAGGGCAGCAGCAGCAGGACAATGCAAAAGAAGGTGGAGGATTGTTTCAAGCTCTTGCTTACATTGGTAGCATCTATTAGGCATGGTATAAAAATACAAATAAACTAATAAAATATCAAACATTATATAATATAAAAATACAAATAAACTAATACCATAGTAATTAACTAGTCAATACAAATAACTAATAATTAATAAACAAACAAATACACTAACACCATAACAACTAATCACACATCAATAATTACTAAATACACAATACCATAGCAATTAACTAGTCTCGTACCAAAATTAAGTTGTTACAAAGTAAACAAAATATTTAACCATATTTATTTTTCTGAAGATGCTTCCAAAAATAATATTTTTTACTTTTAAAAAAAGCATATTCAAAAAACAAAATTCATATCCCATATTGTTTAGTTTGCACCCATAGGGCAATTGCTAATATAGCATCTACTGAATTCAATTAAATATAATAATAATTTATATTTAAAACAAATCCTTTTTATATAAAAATACTCCACAAATAAAATAAAAAAATTCATATTCTCTACAGCATATGTTGCACTTATATGGCAATTGCTAGCATGGCATCCATTGAAGACAATTAAACATGTTTAATTTCAACTACAATATCTTCTGCAGAAATACACCACTACGTGACTCTTGTTATAAATCCATCTTTCTAGCCTTGAAGCAATGGTCAGAAATTGTGCTCAAAGCTACTCCGTTATGATAACATCATTAAGAATGTAATAATTAGGATAAGTATTGTGATGATCACATTCAATCACAATAACGCTATTGGGAACAAATTAGTGGCAACTGCAAGCAACAAAATTAGATCACAGATTCTCTTGTTTATTAGATAATACACAAACAATGAAATCACTTTTTGTCAAAGTCATGGAATCTACTTGAGAGAGCTGAAATTATGTATTGATTTGGCTTTTTCAATACGTCATACCAGCAGAAGATTGGACCTCTCTCCCTGCACCATACAGAGGCCGGCAACTGGGAAATTGACCACTTATTTTTTTTAAAGTTTAAATAGAAAACTACACCCAGCACTCGTGGTTTGTCATTTACTTGACGAGGGTCGGAGCTCAAATGCAAACATGCCCTTATTAGCCGCCCAAGTTCAAGTGTGGCTGCTGGAGAAGTTCCCAATGCGGGGACACACCGATCGTTGTTGATACACGATCCTGTTGATGCAAAGGAATAATCCCATCCTTGTGAATGGTAAAAGTATCAGTCTCCCCTCTACATACCTAGCAAAAGGGTTTACCCTACCCAAGTGGGCATCGTCTCAAAAGGCAGTTAGGCTACCCAAAAAGACCAATGGATTACCGAAGCATACTGCAACAGATACCCCTTGCAACTTGCAGCCTCAAAGCACGTGATAGCACAATTGTAATACCACAGACAGGAGCTTTCCTCTGGTGTGCAGTTGGTACCTCCCTCACCATGCAAACGATCACCAAGCCGGTTGGCTTGTTGTGCTTACTAAACTCGCCACTAAGTAGTAACACAAGCAAGCTGCCTTGATGAGATGCACTTTATCAGAGCCAAAAAGCTCCAAGTTAAGCTTACAGACCAGCCATTTCCCATAACTCAACAAGGCTGAACAGAGACAGCAAAGAATAAAACAAAGGAAAGGATCTCCACCACCTCCGCACACTAACTAGGCGCCTATCACAACTGGACACATCCACCAAGCCAACCTTAACAGAAGGACCAAACAAAACATGGGGGTTGTTTTATGTTCATCATAGAATGAAACAGAGGAAAGGATCATAGTTATCAAGTCCAGAAATCTGGATCCGTTCACAAGGGTGAAAAAATCTAAAAACTGGAACTCTAGGGAAAGTCCGGAAAATTTTGATACTGAATATATTATATATACATATTATACATGAGCATAATTTATAAATATGTAAAAATTGACAAATACAGAGAATAACATTAATTATGTAATATTAATATATTTAATATTAAATAATTTATGAGGGTGTTGAGACTTAGGAATCTTCTTATCACAAAAAAATTGAAAAACAATTTTTTTTTGGGAAAAAAACAGGGACAACCCGTACCGAATTTGTCCAAGCTGGCTGAAAAATCCGGATCCGGCTGGATTTGGTAACTATGGGAAGGATCTCCACCACCTCCTCAGTAATTGGGCACCTATCACCAATGGACACATCCACCAACCCAGTCTTAACAGCAAGACCAACCAAAACAGGGGATTGTTTTATGTACCCGTGTCCATCTCTCTCCCACTCTACAAAGGAGGTGATCGTTGTTAACCATGTCCACTTCCATGTTCATCACGCACAGAAAGGGGAAGCACATTTAAAATGGAAAACAAGATTGTTTCCACCCAATAGTTGCCAAATCATGGCTCTAATATTTTCAAATTTTCGATGGGGATCAAGTGTGGGTGCACATTTTAGAAATAAATAAGAGCTTGGGATCACATTAAACAAAGACCTTCCAGAGGTAATAAAATAATCAAAAATTATAAATAAGAACCTCAATATATTCAAAGAATCAAAAGCATCTAGAATGCCACATCCTAAGAATAGCAACTGGTGCTAATGTTCAATATGGTGATCATGCAATATTATGGGATACTTCAAAATTGTGATTGATCACTTCATTTTCCTAGGCTTTGAGCACAATAGGTAAATTCTTTTCATATGAACTCAACTAGGATTGTTTTTTCCATAGAACTATTAAAACCTCTGCTCGTCAAACATATATTTTTAGACTGTATGAGACCGTATACATCAAGTATCCAGAATTTGCACTCATTTTAGGTGAAGGTTATAACAACTAGGCTCATCTGGTGGCAACCACTTCACTGTTTTCAGCATATGCATATATTTCCTTCAAAATAGTGAACTTCACTTGGTGCAAGAGACATTAAGAAACCAATTTCTCATAGCTAGAAAACTTGATCAATTGTTAACAATAGACAACTAGGCAAATGTTTTGCTAAACATTCAAAATTCATCAAACCTGTTGCATGCCCCAAAAAAATCATAGAAATTTGTGTGGTTCGCCTTGGGAAAAAAGCATGGGATAGTAAGAGCGTGAAAAAAACATGGAGAAAAGCCCAAACAGGTCCTTAAAAGCTCTAGTTCCATTCTGCTAAACACATCAAATGTTTTTGCCTTGTCTAGGTGAAATACATCAAATTTGTGAAAGCTTTTATTGAAGGATTCAATCGCCGCCTTGGTGTTTGCATCGAAACTCGAACAGCCATCAACAAAACTCATATTCAATAACAGAGTGTCGAGTTGGACATTGGCGATGTGGGCGTTGGTGCAGTCATGTACGCATTCACAAAAGATGGGAGCATGGAAGCATAGTCATTGTCCCTTCCACTCGGTACATTTCGCCAAGGCACAGTTGTGGACACCGGAGGGAGTTAGGGCACAGCAATGCCACAAGTGGAGTAACCATTACTAGCAAAAACCTTCATAGTCACCAACCATTACTAGGTAAATTCAATGCATTTATCTTTTAGGTTTTGTTTCAACTTTATTTTACAATGTTTATTTTTCATTTCATTATTTTTTTATTTTTTATAAATGTTTTAAACTTCTTTTATGTTGTAATGTTATTTTTATTATTTAGTTTATTTGTTTTATGTCCACGGAGTCTCAAAACGACAGGACAAGGCGATGGTCTCGAAGACGGGGGACCAAGGGCCTAGGCAATGCAAATATATATAGTACTTCAAAAATTAGTTATTAAAAAAAAAACATATAAGGAACAACAAATGAAACTTCAAAATGCTAAACACATTGCATTGAACAGTGAAAATGCCAAGTATCAATATATTAATTTGTATATTCAAATTGATGATTACATTAAAATTCAAATACAGTTGGCCAAAGGCCCAATGCCTCTAAAGTTGTCCCTCTTCCTTGCTAATGCTCTCACTCTTGCATGCTAATGCTATTGCTCTCACTCTTGCATGTTAATGCTATTGCTCTTGCTCTTGTTGCTAATGTTGTCCCTCTTCTTTGTTAATGCTTTACTCTTGCTTGCTCTCACTCTTTCTTGCTAATGTTATTGCTCTCAATCTTACTTCTTGTCACTCTTGCTTTCTAATGCTCTCACCCTCTCACTCTTGCTTGCTAATGCTTTCACTCTTGCTTTAAATTTTTTATAGTGATTTGGAGTGCAGGTGTAAGTCTTATTTATAAAAATTTTGGATTGCTTAGGGGATGGGTGAGAAAAATGTAGTTCAAATTGTCATGAATAATGCCACTAAATGTGTAGACGCTTGAAAAAATGATAATGGACAAGTATCCTCTAATCTATTAAAGTTGTTGTGCAGCTCATCGCCTAAATTTGCTAATTCAAGACTAGGCCAAATTTCCACGAGTTCATGAAACAATTGAGCATTCATAAGGAACCATCGCCTTACATTGAGCATTTATAAACAGCATGCATCTAAAGAGTTAAGGCCTTGTGAAACAAGGTTTGCCTCTTTTTATATCACTTTAAAAAGAGTAGTTGAAGAGAACACAACAATAAGGTCAGTGATTTGTTGCAATGAGTAGGGAAGATATGTGCTTTCAGCAAGCTCTATAGGAAAGCATGCTCAACAAATTACTCTAAATATTAACTTTTGGGAAAGTGCAAACAAAGTTCTAAAAGTTTGTGAACCTATTGTGGATGTGTTTCGCATGGTTGGTGGTGACACCCCTTGTCTTGCCATGATTTATGAGGGTATGTACCACTGTAAGGAATCCATTTCAAAAGCATTCAATAATGTGGAGGCAGATTACAAAGAAATATGGGATGCCATTGATGTAAAATGGAAAATGATGCACACACCCTTACATTCAACAGCTTGTTATCTAGAGCCTAGGCTCTTTCATAAAGATAGAGTGAGTGCTTCTAAAGTCATGGGTGGGCTTTATGAAGCCATTGACAAGTTTGTTCCAGATCTTGAACTTGCGAGTATAGTTAGTCACCAAACAAGGGAATTTCAGGTACAAGAAAGGGTATTTTCAACACAAGGAGCCAAAAATGATAGGCCAAATGTTGAGGGATACAAATGGTGGAAATATTATGAAGCAAGTGCAAAGGAACTACAATGTTTTGTTCTTCGAATTTTGAATCAAGGAGCAAGTGTATCAGTGTGTGAAAGGAATTGGAGTTATTTTGATCACATCCAATCTAAGAAAAAAAAACATGTTATTGTCGGAAAAGTTAGGAGAGCTTGTTTATGTTCACAACAATTTGTTGATGTGCATGAAAAATATGGAAAAAGAATCTTCTTCTTCACAATCCCAACCTATTCCAACAGACTTGGAGGATGCAGATGATTATGACTTCCTTTGTGATTAATCTAGTGATGATGATAATGTTGATGAGTTGACTGCTCTTGATGATATGGAGCTTTTTGATGTAACAAGTAGCCTATAACGTTATAGAGTATGTTCCCTCTTTTATGATATGGAACTTTTTGATGTAGCAAGTAGCCTATAAGGCTATTGAGTATGTTCGTTGTTTGATGATATGGAACTTTTTGATATTACTAGAAGCCTTTAAGGCGATAGTATGGTTAGTATGAAGTCTAAAAACTTAATATTACATTTTTAAGATTGTGGTTTGACATAATTTCATATGTTTTCTATTATCCGAACTTAATGGCAACCAAAAATTTGAACTTTATCCATTGGCTGAACTTGAAACGAATTTTATCCTTGTTGAGCTTGAACTTGAACTCAAACCTTGTGACTTAGGGTATATGGAAGCAAACATGTTTGAAGTGTATGGAAGCTAACATGTCTAAATTAAGGACTTCAGATCATTGGTGCATGCAAGCTAAGATGTTTCAATTAAGGACTTCATATCATTGTTGTACGGAAGCTAAGATGTTGCAATTAAGGACTTCAGATCATTGGTGTATGGAAGTAGACATGCCTAAATTAAGGACTTCAAATCATTGGTGTATGGAAGCAGACATGTTTAAATTAAGGACTTCAGATCATTCGCCTATTCAGTTGAAGCTTATGATGGATTCCCTCCATTAACAAATCCAGACTTAAAGTTACGGTTTTCACTGTTCAGCATCCGTATTTTCACAAATAATAGCATGCATTCTACATGGTGAAAACTGATAGCATGCAGTTGGCGATGTCATGTATTCTACATGGTCCAAATATTGAAAATATGTAAAGCCTAGCTCATACTGCAACCGGACTCTCTGCAGATTAAAGAGGAAACTGTTTATCGGAGGATAAATTCTAGAATACTAGGGATTCAACAAGGGCACAAGAATATCTTTTTTTTCACAACTCTAATATTCAAAAAAAAAATTATTAAGGTTTCTCAGCTTCTATATTCTAATAACAATTTCCTGCTTATAAAATATTCACAATGAACATTTGAAAGATTGGATTTCAGCGCAGAAAGACAAACAAAGAATAGTTCTAATGTCTCCAATAGCTGTCAGAGTTGTGATAAGAAATTTAACAATAAAGCCATATAAATTCCCAGAACTGGATACTTTGTAGGCACAATTCTTCTAACAGGTTTGGGATATATCATATATAAGAAAGGTCTCCTAAAGTAATGGGTAAAGAATATCATCAATCCCATAATATATCCTTAAAGAGATGAACAATATACATTTAATATTGATCAGAGGTGCAAGGATACAGAGTTGGATACAATCTACAAGACTATGAATATGTTATCGGATACGTGCATGGATATGGAGTTGAACACAAGCAAAAACACGAATATGTTGTCAGATACGACTAATTTTTAAGATTCATTGATATGGGTGGTTACAGGCTTACAGCATATACGAAGTTTGAACCGTATTCAATCAGCTCCACATCCTTGGTTTCTGCTGCTAAAATGCATCTTAAGGGGATGGTCTGCATTTTTTCAATTGTCTTTTTATCCTTTTAAGGGAAATTTTTCCCAGTTAATTTTTTTAATTTTAGATTTAGATACAGCTCCAGACATTCTGTATACCGTATCCACCCATATCCAATACCCGCCCATTTACATATATGTATGTGGATACGACCTACTTATGAACCTGTGTGTGGATACGGCCAGGTACAGTATCTGCGTCGTATCCGAACAGCACCATAACAGAATCTGAGTCTGGCATGCAGATATGCATGCCCAATCTGTAGGGGTGGCATATCCTGCAACCCTTATATTGATCCTTGGAACATTAACAGAGATAGATCTCTCTGTAAGACGCATCTACAAGAGTGTATAATAAATAACTCTTACTAAACTTCAGACTATTATTTTAACTTCTTACGGGATGTTTTTGAATAAGAACAGCAATATCTTAAGGATTTAACTGCTCAGTTATCTCAGTTCAGCTAGTGGACCATGGGTGGATATAATACTTTAACTGCAGGAAGTGGCAATCCATGAGTAATGTATTTCACCCTTCAGGCTTCCAGCGGGACTGGATTCAATGCTGTATAACTATATATCAAGAGCATTATTTTCAGTATAGGTTAGTGGCACACCCACAGAACCTTCCTTTCACTAGAGAATAATATGGCGTAAAATTGTGCATCAAGAGCTTCATTTTCTGAAACTTTAAACAGCACACACACAAAACCTTCTCTTTACTCTCATGAACTACAGAGACAGGATCAAATATCCCCTTACATGTTGGTTTCATTCGAAGGAAGTTTAGGAGGTCTTGGCACTCAGCAAGGCAATCAAACACTTTTTATACAATTGCAGATGACAGTCTGTTGCAACCATATAACCCGGTTAGCTAAAGAGATCAAAGCTATACTATGCCTTATGAACAACCCTCTGGACAATTGATTAGTCGAGAATAATCTTGGGTATCTTCAGCAAAAGGAAAATTACACCCACAAATCCTTTCCTTTACTTACATGAACTACAGCAACAAGATCTATCATCCGCTTAAATGTTGATTTCATAGAAGAAAACATAGGAGGACTTTCCACTCAGCAAGGAAATCAAACACTTGTTTACACTTTAACTTGCAGATGACATTCTATTGCAGCCATATAACCCAGTTAGCTAAAGAGATCAAAGCTATATTCTGTCTATGAACAAGCCTTTGAACAATTGGTTGAGTCAGGAATAATCATAGACATTTTTCTTGCACACTTCAACAAGGAGACCGCACAAGTTACAAAGAATTCTACGATTTTGCATTTTAGCAAAAAAATTGGGAAACCCTAATGTACCTAAGAGGCACCAACCAGGATTCAGGAATTAAATTACCATTATAGAAAGTATAGCATCCTTACTTGATTTATCACTATCTAATAATTGCTGAAAGAATGCATAAGTGATTAAGATTTAAATCAATATTATAATGTTTATCTCAATCCATGAACCCCGGCATCCTCAATTCAGATGTCTATTTTAATTGCCACTTCAATAGACAAATTGCATATCCCTATGTACATAACAGAAAAAAGAAATAGAATTTTCATCTCAATCCATTTGTCACTGATCCTGTGTAACAGCTAGCTTTCAGTATTCCAAAAGAGCTAAAAGAATAGGCAAACGCCATTTCCCAACCTATTTGGATATCCTGGAATAGAGAATTTAGAGAAATGTAGAACACACAGTCAAAACATGATATTTCTAGCTATTGATGTAAAATGAACACTTCAGAATAATGGAATTTGTAATCAAAACAAATTTGAAAAACATGTATTAGGTAGAGTGAGAAGTTCCCTTGCTCCCACAAAAGGGACTCACATGCTAGGCTGTGATCCCTACACAAATTACCTAACAGTTGACAAAAAACTTTTCAATTCCTCCAATTTATGTTTGTAGTCATTCCTTGTTGAATATATTCTTGTTAAGTCTATGTGCCTTCTCTTTAAATTTTAAAATAATGTTTCTGTGGTTTCCCAGTCCAAGTCACAGTGGTAACTACATTTATACTCAATATAGCCATACCTGTATTCATCTACACACGTACCCTGATTTGAATGGCATCCCCAGCGATACCTACATTTGTATTCAATATATCCATACCGTTATTCATCTACTCATGTACCCCGATTGAATGGCATCCCTGTCCCTGTCCCTGTCCCTCCCCGGTCTCCAGGTAACTATAGTTTCAGAAGCCGTATTGGCATAAATTTACGTTTCTGTGGATGTATTGTCATACTTGCTGAAGGTTGGAAATGCAAGTGCAGTGTCTTAGGGAAATAAAATACCACACGACAGGGCGAAACAAACCTCATGCTATCTGCAAAGTTACAAATGGCTCGGATATGTTACTGGGTTTTTGTCTTGTATAGCCACACAAATTGTTAGAGGCTTGAAACGTTTATACAGGGAGATAAACTATGGCTTCCACCTAGCTATGGATAAGGGTTTGATAAAATACGCTGCATAAACCCTGCTCCTGATGCCACAGTTGAGGGATTTAAAACAGAGCTGACATTTAAAGAGCGAAAATTCATAACCCTTAGCCTGGGACAATCTCTTTATTTGTTTCTTTTCCTTAGTATTTTAATTGGGTTTTCATTTTTTGATAAAATACGCTGGCTTGAAAAAAGAAAAAAAGGGCAAGAAAAACTGACCCTTCAGGATAATCAGCCTGAAGAAGATCGAGGTATTGATCCCATTTGTTCCCAATCACCTGACATATAATGAAATAGGCATCACTACATAATAAGCCGCTAACATCACAGGCCAAAAACAATAAAAAGTGAGAGACAATTCAGTTACCTTTCCACAGGTGAAGCATCGCACGGGGATAATCATGGCTACACAGTAAAAATACCACACCTTTCTTTCCTTCCTTCCTTTCACCTCCCGAGTCCCAGCACATTCACCCGATGCACCCCGGGCTCGTCCCACTTATTGCTTTTGCCTAAATTTGATGGTCGTAGACTTGTACTCTATATACGGTAATATTGTTTTTTTGCCGCAATATACGGTGATATTATCTTTTAGTTGTGATGTTTTGAAAACTTCGCTCTATGGAGTAGGCTCTTCCATGTGCTTGCCTCTATCACGGTGTTGCATGTGATTGACTCTCTTAGGGTGTTGCATGTGAAATGTTGTCTTGTCAATTCTTATTATGCCAAAAGGCATATTCATTGGCGGAAAGCCCCTCTCCCTCTGACAAGCAACAAATATGGATGACCAGGATCAAGTGGTTGATGAAGTACGGACGTGATCTCGTCGTACACGTGGAATAGAGTTATCTAAAGAACAATATCTTATGACCAGGTATACAAATCGCAAGATTCTAACAAGAATTTTTCAATGTTCGCGAAATATTATTCTACTTTTGGTGGCCTCTTGGCTTTGGTTTTGTGTAAGCGGGACTATCTTCATTTCTCATAGCCTAGACTCAATTTCACATTGTATGTGCTCGGCCTTTCTTTTACCAACTTGCCTCTTAACTACATTCAGGTTTCTCTTCACTCACACCTACAGGTTCCCTTTAGGTAACCAAATGACTCAGCTTGACCATCTTTTGCTCAACATTGAGTCTCCTTTCCACGTTTGTGGGAATGGTTCAAATCCACACTTGGGCTTATGTCATGTTCTAGTTTCTAACCGTCTATGCCTATCAATAGCCATTTGAATTAGTTCAAGCCTATCACTAAGTGCCTTCCTCTTGGACACCATTCAAGTCTTCATTAGCACGATTCACAGTCTTGTTTTCACCCTTGCACATTATTTATCAACCCAAGCTCATTGCAATGTGCCAATATTTGAGCATAGCTCTAATCTGGCTTCTCATGTACATCACGATCACAAATTTTGCCTAAATTGATAATTCAATCTCCCTGTGTGCAGTCTTGTAGTTTGGTTTCAAGTTGCATGTTCTAACTTGGTTTTGAGCTGAATGCTCGAACTTGTAGAGAATTGGGTCTTCTCGACTCCAACCTTTGTTCATACTAGGAATGATGTCGTGGAATATGGGTTTTTTCGAGAAGATGCATAATGAGGTGGTGCACAAATATCCAAAAATGAACACATGGAGAGTGTGTTTTTAATGTTATTGAATGGCATTTATGTGTTCATCTTTTGGAAGAGGTCGCATGGGGTTAAACGTAATCACATTTACACTAGCGTTGTAACATTCAATTTATACGTGTGAAGTTTCAGACATCAACGATGAGGATCTGTTGGTTGACAAAGTACAGACACATCCCCACCATACACGTGGCACACATTTCCCCGTGTAACTGAGGCTACGTCTCCACCATACACGTGGCACATTGTTGGCTAGATTTTCTGCATAGCATCAAACCTAGGCAGTCATGAGATAATCTCCCTCATTTAACCGGTGAGGCTCCCGTGTCAGATTTGTCAATATAAATGTGTTTTTATCTATCAGGGGTTTTACTTTAACCACGTAGTTCATGAACCATAACTAAGAAGTTCTGCAGCAAGTAAGCAGCTGTTTAAGAAAGGAAAAATTATAGAAGAAGAAAGTCAAGGTATTATAGAGAAGAAGTAAGGAAGATGTGCATCCCAATTAGTAAATAGCAAAGCTAATTACATGCACATAGAAGAAACTTAATAGATATGAACACACAAAATTATAAAACAAAGGCAGCTCTAGATCTAGATCTAAAATAACACAAAGTTTATCAAGAAATCTAAGATTCAAAGCAAGAAACACAGTACACCGTGACACAAAGTTCTCCGGAAACCTGCTCCTTTGTATTCCTTTGCTCCAAGTTGCTCTCAGGGGTTCAGCACAAAGTCTAGAACACAAGATTGCTTCTCACAAATTTTGATCGATGATTAACCCGAAGGTTCTTCCTCTACTTATAGAATGTAGAGGGGCACTTACAAGCTGGAAGCTTTAGTTGAACTGGCATATGTGGACGTCGAAAAAGAAACAACTGGCAATCTCCCTCCTGGAATTCCTCTTTACGTGACATGTATGATTTGCAACTGACCTTCTATTTTGCACGTCCGCCACCTATCTCTAAGTAGTTGAATTCTTCAAGTAATGGCTTTTAAACCAATCACTTAAGTTGTATAATTGAATTGATCGCTCAATTACTTTGTCGAAGGACTCGAAGAATGGAATCCTTGGAAAGCTAACTTTGTCTATTTTTCCATGTCTTGGCAAAGACAACCCTGATTCAAACTGGATCATGGAAACCAAGTATGAAATTAGTTGGATCTTGAAGCGGCTGGATCTGGAAACAAGCTGGACGTTGCAAGCAGTTGCTCACCGATTGGAAGCAAGCTAATAATTTCTGACCAATTCGCATTATAGAATCTTCTCTTGTATCCTTGAAGCTTTTGCAGTGGTCTTCTGTTGTAAGCATACATGCATGTCCGGCAAAGTGTAGGCCGTTCGCTTTACCATCATCATCCTGCCATTTTTAATTTGACGATATGATCCGCAATCCTACACCAAATTGGATCGTGGAAGAGCACTCAGGGTGAACTTGAAAATGGGATCTAGGCTTCAACATGGAACCGGCTGAGGCATGATGCTCACACAGGTCTTGCTCTAGGAATTTTCCCACGCACTGTCTTCTTCATGGGTTGCATTCTGAATGCTACATAGAAGATGACCAGCCTTTCGTGCACAGGAAGCTTTTGCAGACAATAATTGAAGAATTCTGGATCTGGACGAATCTGCATATGGATCTTTCCCGCAACATCACGCATCTGCATCTGGATGATGGATGATAAGATCTAGCACACTGCATAACAAACTCTGGCAACTGGGCTGTACACGATGGAAAAGCTGCAGCTCGAATAATTCCACTGCTTTTTAATCTGCACGCATGAGTGAAGTCTTCTCCTGCACGCATGAGTGAAGTCTTTCCTGCTCTGGATCTGTCTATCAATTTAAAAAGAGGTTCCTGAGCCTAGATTCGTGTTTCCTAATATCTGTAAAGTTTAGAAGTGCAATGCATGACTCCATTGTGCTCTTCTTTTTCATCTCCTCTTCGCCATAGCTTTGTCTATCTTTGTCTAAATAATGTCTTTTTCTTCTTAACTTGGCCTGGAATTCTTCAATACTGGTGCAGATCTGGACAATTCTTCAGATTTGGAGGATATATTGCAATGTATTGGACATTGATAAAAACTCCTTTTCCTTTATAAAGCACCTGTAATGAGTTCCTGTAATTTATTCTAGACAAAAATGGCCACCGGAGCATGAATAGTGATTTTAAATTATAAAAATCTGCATTTTTCAAGCCTGCTTGCCCCAAAAATTGGTGTTTAATTTGCACATAAAGAGAGCATGAATCCTTTCAATCAAACCCCTTGAGCTCCTGTAACACCTGTGCAAAACAATTATGCAGACGAAGATCAACCTTCTTCAAAGTATGCGCCAAATCTAGAACCTTTTAGCCTTTGTTTCCACTTTGCCTGAGCAAAATCCTTCTTCTAAATGGAGGGCGCACTTTTCCTCCTAGCTGCAATTCTTAACCTATGAATTAAATAATTCACCCATATGGCTACCCATGCTTATATAACCTTCACAATTCTATAATTAATAATTGCCCTAACAATTAAAGGCAATTAATTAATTAAAAATCATGTTTTTCTCTTTTTAAAATAGCATGTTTAAGGACAGCCATCCAATAAATTAAATTAATCCAATTTAATCCTTCACACAGCACTTCACTCAAGCCCCACAGTGTGCTTTGACCATAGCCACTGAAAATAGAAATTAATTTAATGTTTTAATACTTTAAAAAACATTAAATAATGCCCAAATGGGGCGCACTTTTTGAGAGGAAGGGGGCAGCCACTAAATAAATTTAATTTAATTAATTTAATTCCTTTCTTTTATTCCACCTTTGACTTGTTGACCTCCTCCAAGCTTGGGCGCACTTTTTGAAGAAGAAAGATTATTAAAAATAATCAATTTAATCTTTTTAATCTCTCATCCAAAGGGGGCGCACTTTTTTGCACGTGTAATTCCTATTTTTAAGAATTTTTCCATAATGGGATTATTTACCCTGCCAGGCGGGTACCAAAATCCCGTGATCCACTTAAGTGATTTGACTTTGACAATGGGATTCTTTACCCTGCAAGGCAGGCACTAAAAATCCCATGATTTCACTTAAGTCACTTTCCTTTTATTATATCATGGGAATTTTTACCCTGCAAGGTAGGCAATAAATTCCCACCTGCCTACAGCCTCTATTTTTTCCCACTGCAGCTTAAGTGACTTTTATAACACGGGAAAAAGTACCCTGCCAGGCAGGTATACAATTCCCACCCTTGCCTGCAGCTTATATTTTTCCCATCGCAGCTTAAATCCTTTGTTTTCCAAAAATGTGCCCATCCCCGCAGGGGCTTTTCTGTGCATGACTTCGCTTTTTTCCCAGTGATCCAGACCTCCGATGATGACTTCCTCCGAGGTAAAATGTGCGTGTATGTTTTCCAGCTGCTCCAGGCCAAAAATCGGGCTTACCCGGCAACGGAGTTGTTCCAGAGAAATTTTATAGAAAACAGAACGGGACACCACAAAAAACACGAAAAAATTGTCAAAAGTTACAAATAAAGCCCAAAACTTAAAATAAGTTAAAACCCTTCTGGCACATAGGAATAATAACATATTCGCTCATAATAGAGTTAAAACGGAGCGCAAATAGCCTCATACGGTGCTCAAAATAATTAAATACAAATTTCCAGCAGACAAATCCCGACGACAGAATAAAACAATTTTGGGCATCTGGTTATTTGGCAAAAAGGGCTAATATGGCTCTTTGGGATTATCTTGACGCAATACAAGAACTTTCAGGCAATAAAAACAACAAACGACCCACTATTTTAAAAGTACGAAAAAATTTCGGATTGGGTAGTCACAGATTTCAGGGTGAAATCTGAGTGACACCAACAAGTTAATTAGTGAGCCGAAGTAAGATTTGACTAGGTTTAGAAGAGGTTAATCATGGTTCAAGGTAATTAACCTAGGTCTAAGCTAGTTAATCATGTTTAGAGAGGAATTAGGGTTTTGAGAGAGTTTTAAGAGGTCTAATTGATCCAATGAAATGGATTGATAATCTAGGAAGTTAGTAAAAGTTGTATAGAAGGTGATTGAGAAGATGTTAGCAATAAAGGAATATTAACCCAGTACTTGGTTACAGGAGAAATTACAGACCATAAAAGAAAGAAGTCCAAAACGATGAGGTTAGAGGAGTCAAGTTGACAAGGTATCTCATTTGCGGGAGGAGAAGGAGAAAAGTGGTTTTGCACTTCTCTGAATATTATAATAAAGTGATTCGCAAATACAAAAGGTGTCTACACTTCTCAGCACTTTTTTTGTGCGAGCACAATTGATGGCCATTTGTTCTTTTGCTCGACGAAAAGTATTCTTCTACTTAATCTTCCCCCATCTTCCAACGTGTTGTCGGCAGGAAGCATAAAAGGCAGTCAGTCAGGTCCAAATCTGGCATTAACACGTCACGACACTAATATTTACATTAAAATTATTTTGTAATTGCATTGTTACAGAATTATATATTAATAATTAATACAAACAATTGTCTTATTTGATGTAGTGTGTTTAGCATTAAATATGACTTGATTGTTGCTATCCTAGAAAGTATGTCTTGTTAATGGTTTTGTAACTTTTTGAGATCACTGCAATTACAAATTCAAGTGTTTTAAATACATAAGCAATGAACTAATACAACCTAAAATTTACGTAAATGTAATGTAAAAATAAAAATCTAAAAAAGGGAAAATAAAAACATGGTATATTATGAATACATTTATAAAACAAATAATTTCTTGCTTCCCAAGAAATATTGCTGACCCAATTTTGCTTGATCTCAACAAAGCAAATCCATTAAAGATTAACAAGTTATCCCTTCAAAAAAACTATCCATCAACCAAGTATCACTGAATCATTATTGAATTCAAGGTATCCATTGGGGAGGTTGGTTATATTCACGTTACCCAACATATCTGCTCAACATTGATGGAAACAAGAATACTAGCGACGTCGTAATCTATTATATGCTATCGCTATTCAAGTTTCCCAAAGATACAGGGCAAATCGTAGTGATCAGCTCAACTTGGAGTGGCGAGGCATACAAAAATCTAACAAAGCAAAGAAAGTTTTAATAGCAGAAATGGTTTGTGCGAAGAGATGAAACCAGATTGTGGTGGAACTACACTAGATAGGGAGATTGAAGACGTGAGATGAATGGTGTGACAAAGCTGATGAACTTGTCAAGGGGACGCCAAGCAGTTTAGTTTGGTATAATTTTAAATTAAGATGGGTGACAATAATTAATCTTTGTTGCCCAGTCAGCCCCAGGATTTGTATCTCGGGTGTCATGTTCGGTTAGATAGAATAGAAAGGTACATGTGTCAAAAAGGGGGCGGGATTGTGCACCCAGCATTCGGACCTCTTGCATAGGAAGTCTGCGTGTGGCCGTGAGGCACGTAGAGTTTCCAATTGTGGACGCTACAGGTGAAGTACACCCTGGAAGTGTGAAGGTCAACACAATTGGTTTTGGCCATGCAGATGCTTAGGAGGGGGTTTGCTGAGACTCCAGCCCTTAAATGCAATTAATCTGGGGGGATAAGGGTGTTTATGATAACTTTCAGGCCGTTGTTAATTGCGATCAACGGGAGACAAACTTCTGGATTCGCGTTGATACAGTCGCCCTCACCAATAGGCCGTCCCAACATTTCTTCTTGGATCTCGCATCCTATCAAGTAACAAGGCATGGTTAGGTGCAATTAGGCCCTTCCTTTTCTTAGGGCTGAAACGCAATAAGGGTTTTTAACACACCAACAGAATGAAAATATTTGTTTTATATCAGACCACTGAAAATAGAACAGCACGAACAGCCAATCTATTTTTAGAATCGCAAATAAGGAAAACAAGATTCCCCAAACGATCCACCATTAGGAGCAATTATCAGCCACGAAATCAACCTCTAAACCCATCTAGAAATTAAATAAATGACAGCAGAGTAACGCCCTTCAAAATGGCTGAAATTGGAAATGAATGATTCCACCCCTACAAAAGAAGTACAAAGTAGACTTTGGCGCAAAAAAATAAAATGAAATGATGCGACCGATGAGGAAGTCGTGCCCTAGCACCTCACCAATAACTTCTCCAAGGTAGGTCGCTCCCCTAGGAAGGGCTCAATTTCATTTAGAACAAACCCCTCTGTGAAAAACTGTTTGACTATCCACTCTTTGAAAGCACTTGGAACATATTAATTGAAGAGGGTTTTCGTTCTTCAATCAACAAGGAAGGTTCGTATTCATCATGAAGCCCAACCAGCGGATGTGGACTAGTGGAAGGAATTTGAGGAAAACAGCCCAAACCAAAGTAAGTAAATTTTAGGTCACAAAAGATGATGCACAAATGAGTCAACGGAACCACTTTAATACCCTTTTGGTGGCGCCAAAAGAAGGAGAGGAGTTTCCCCATTGATCCGAGCCCCATAATGACGTTTTGCTTTGATTCTAAACTTGGCTTTATCTCTAAATCAATCAACCTGCCTTCTATGGGAAAACACGAAGGCAAATGTAACGCTCACAAAAAAGACTAAAAACTCAACAAATACTTCCCTTGTTCACCTTCTTCTCGCCCACAGGAAGTGGAATGGGCAAGAAGTCTTCGAAACAAACTAGTTCAAAAAAGGGGACATTACATTAGCTTAGTAGTGGGATAGTTGGTTCTTCCTTGCCAAATTCTGACTGTACACAGAAAGGCATAAATAAGGGTAACATGTATCCAAACCTACAATCATTTAAAAAATAAGAATAGGTGGTGGAATAGTCCTTTTGTGTACACATAAGTATAATTGAATTTTCTATGGTGCGATCCATGCAAGCCTCTAACAACAAACATAATTTGATTTCCTTAACCTTTTCCATCACTTTTCATGTGCACAATTGCCTAGAAGACATTTGTTCTTTTGACTCGCAAAGTATTCTTCCACTTAATCTTCCACCTTCTTCCAACGCGTTGTACACACGAAGCATAAAGGAAGTCGTCCAGGGCCAAACCTGGCAATGACACATGACCAAAATGACAGAGTGTTTTTAACAACAAAATAATTTAAAAGCGAAGAAAAGTGTGTGTCATCCCATTGCATGCCTAGCAAACTCCTCTACATAAGCTAGAAACACTACTCAACACGACAAGTGGAGGGCTATAGGAATGACATGCATCAACCACCAAACAAATGAGCACTCTCCATTATCACAGCATGTGTCAGTCGCAACGACCTGCATTCCAATTTGGAACACCTTCAGCATAATTAACCAATAGACTCTTTAAATGGATATTCATGTTCACAAGCCTCCCTTGAAACTTCCAACAACCGTCCTCGGTAAAAAGTAAACCCTGCACAGCTCCCATTCGATTTACATTCATCATTATTAATAGTGATAATGCTCCAAAAAAATCACACCACGCTAGGAAGATAAGTGTGATTTTGTTCTTTAAGATATTTATGGCTTAACGTTTACTTATAAATATCTAAACCAAATGTGGTCGAGCGCATAAGTTATACAAGATTCATTCTTAAGGTAAATATCACTTTTTCCCGCGAGTCTGTATTGGATCTCCATGCTTATGATAAATCAACATGTCCATGTTATGTCAAATGCAACCAATTCCCTTAGATATACCTAAATGTCGAAATTAAGCCATAGCAGGAGAATGATTCTCCGTTGTACTTTGGTTGTTTTACAACTGCGAGCCTGAAGTGTACATTATCAACGGTCACATGGCAATGGATTTTTCGAGAGCCACTGAGAGCCATCAATTTGCAGAATATCTGCTTCAATGGCTGCAGGCTCGAACAATACGACATCGCACAGTCCTCCAGGTTGATGTTGCATAAGCTCGGCCAATAACCAGCCCTAATGTAGTAATCAGCTGGAGACAACTCGGAAAGACACCACCAAATATTTATAAAACCAACAAACTTGTTGAAGAAGCCACCAAAACATTCTGCAAAGTTGGCCAAGAGCATAAGCTATTACAAGAATCATTCCTCAACGCAATATCACTTTTACCCGTGATT
>JAHRHJ020003693.1:0-128370 GCA_019776745.2 Taxus chinensis | reverse complement strand
CACCTAACCCAAATTTTTTTGACCAACCATTTATGCAATGGGATTGGACTTTCATCAGGGTCATCAATCCAAACCAATACGCCATGGCCACAAGTTGGGATTCTCACAACAATGGACTATTTCACACCAAGTGGACCAAAGCATAGCCTCCAAGAGTAAAATGAAGTAACATATAGAATTTTATGAAGGAATAGTGACCAGGTTCGGTGTGCCGGGTTATATCATATTATACAATGCATTGGCATTCGTAGGTTCGAAGATTACAGAATGGGTTGTCAAGAATGGAATCTATTTTAGCACCTCTTCAAATTATTACCTGTAGGGTAATGGATAGATAGAGTCCACGAACAAGAATTTTCTAAGAATAATCAAGACATTAGATGAAAACCAAAGGGAATGGCATACCAAGCTATAAAACATCAATCACATTCTATGGCTGATGACATGCCAAAGAGGTCTACAGGTAATTCTCCCTACAAGTTGGTATATGGGAAAGAGGCAGTATTGCCTATATCATTAGAATTTCTAGCATTGGAGCCCATGAAGTAGTTGGAGTTGTCTGAGTTCGAATCAATGGAGGCAAGGTATGCAGAGTTGATGGAATTGGAAGAAATTAGAGAGCATCCAATTCAGACGATTGAGAAGGGTCAGACCTTAGTAAAAAGATGGGTTTGATAAAGAGGCAAGAGTCAAGGGACCTTTCCAGGGAAGGGGACCTAGTTTTGAAATGGGGATGCAGACTTCGGGAAAAACCAGGAAGGCATTCCAGTTTGAATGCCATTTTGCAGTGGCCCCTACATGGTCTACAGGATGTTAGAGGTAGAAGTAGTATGCCTTCCAATTGTCTACATTGTGATGGAGAATACTCTTGATTCTGGTTACCGAAATCTATCTTAAACATTACTACTAAAAGGAAAAGGTTTACCCTTGTAAATATTAGCCTAGATTTCAATTCCTCTAAGTGTAGATGCACATTGTCTTGTTGTACTTAGGTTTCAATTTCCCTAAGTACTTCGGCACAGGTTTTTTTGCTCTCAAGTTGAATTTTAACAGTTCATTGTGCTCTCAGAGAAGGAGTTATGGTATTAGGCTTAGGATCAGATATCAGGTTGGTTTCAGGTTATTGTTTATGACTCCATGCCCAGTGGATTGCTAAAAGGTCACTGATCTTCTACCTAGTAGGCAGGTGATCCCGTTGAGTTGTCAAATTATTATATATATCTCCCCCTAGGTAAATATAGACAAATAGAAGAATATGGAAATCAAAGAAACTCAAAACCTGACATTTATTTGTGTTATGAGTCGTGCCCCTGGCGTAGATCAGAAGGTGCCGACATGGAAAAGGTTATGCCTTTGGTGCAAATTAGAAGGCTCCGACACAAAAATTTCAGCAGCTATGGCACACTAAAGTAGTTGAGGAGGATGGAATGCGCTAAGGCCACACCTCAAGAGGGAGCAAACATTTTGAGTGTTGACACCCCGAACCCGACAGAAGAAAACCTGACCCCGATATATTAGATGTGACAGAACAACGTCTTCCAAAAATGCTAAAAATTATTCACCCATTTTTTGGGTTGCCAACGGTTCTTAAAATTCTCTCTCTTCCCCTCTCTCATTCTTCCTATAAATTGTAATGAGGGGCTTCTTTCTAAAGGTCTGCGACTTCTTGGTTGCCCCTCCTTTCTTCTCTTTGGACAGGAACAGTTGGGAGTTCAAACATCATCTAAAACTTAATTGCACTTTTACCTTTGGCATTTTGAGGGGATTTGTATCAATGTTTGGAGGAAATAATGCATGGATGTTGATGATTCTCAACCCTTTCAGTGTTAATTGTCTCTGAGATTTCACTGGAACTTTTGTTATCGGTGCATGATCTTGCATTACATTTATGGTTTGTGTTTACTGGAAAGACAGTTGTTCTTCATTCCTTGGTGCATCACCTTTGTTAAGTTTAGGTTATTTTTATGCATCTTCTTACCCTATCTCCTTAGCAAGTTAGATTAGGTTTTGGAGCGTAACCCTTCCTATTTTATGTGTGCATTGACAGAGGAATAGGAACCGGCCATTCATTGGAGAGCTTTTCTGATTCACAAAGGCCCACACTTGGGAAAAGCTCCATGTTATGCAATCGCACTGAGAGTCTCAACCCATCGAGTTGCAGACATTTAGGGGTGCTTTTATTTTCCATCAACATATACTAAATCCATAAATGTGGCTTTACTTCCATTACATTTCAAGTATGTGTGTTTATTTTTCCAGTTGTCATTTTATAAATAATTATGCATCCTCATTGTCATATTAATTAATTGTTAAATGGCAAAAACAAAGTATAACCATAGTTGTCCAACAATAATGGATAACCATATGTGAAGGGAATATTTTTGACAAAAGGAATCTATGAATTATAGGAAGAGCGGGATACATTTCCAATCATGTTCTAAAACCCATTTTGAAAATAATTTAGTGATGTGCAATGATGCTCTTCCCTTGTCTTTGTAAGTCATATTTTTAAAATCCAAACCAATGATCTTCAGTGTCGGTAATCTCTATTTTCTAGTATCACTAGAAATGGAAAGCTATTAGTACTCGTGAGAACATGCCATACTATATTGAAATATATTTTATTTAATAATAAAATCTCGCAGGAGGAACCGCAAGTAGAATGGAAAGTGTAAACCCGTTCTCTATAGCATCAATGATAATGAAAGGAGAGATACACTTGATAATGGTCCATAATACTCCTCAGGATGATTCAAAGCATAACAAAATAGAAAATATCATAGAAATGTATAAGAAAATGTGTTTTTTCAAAACAATGTCTAATTCAAATGTGAGAGAGACTAGTTAAAACTTATCATTTTTTGAGAATTCTACATATTAGCATAAAATATAGGAAAATAAATTTAGTTTAACTATTAAAAATGTAGATATTTCTATATAAGACATATTGGCATCTTCCTATAAGAGGTTTTACCACATTCCATTTTCTTGATCATATTAGATTGGAGTAGAAAAAGAATATACACAACTAAAACATTAAAATTTGAATATATAAATCATGGTTGTTGAAGTGTGAAAATAGAAGGAGCATTTTATTTACAAGGATGAGAGGATCAAAAACCTCTCAAAAATTTATCATGAGCACTTCTAAATTTATCTCCTTTCTCATGGCTTCTTTCCATACTTGTTTTTACCATATATTTTGTTACTTTTTACGAATGTAAAAAGATTGATGGAATAATATTTTTGAATGTTGTCTATCCATTGTGAATAGAGGTGAGCAAGATATTGTTTATTTTCATATTTGTGTAATAATTCCCAGAATCAAATCTATAAAAAGTTCTCAAGTGCTCAGGTGATATATATTTTCGAACAGCTCCTGCATTCAACTCCTTCTGGTACATACCTCTTCCTTTTACTTGACAACCACTTCTACCCCTAATCTGTCCAATTTGGTTCCTTGCATTCTTGGGAAGGAAAAATGGAATATCAGATCGAACCAAAAGTTTGGAACTCATCTTAATGGTAAAAGACATCCCTAGATTTTCCTCACCAAACCAAGATATCAATAGGTCTTTCACGTGCAAAGGAATGAAAAATCGGGTCGAATCCGACAGTCAGATTGTATATTTAATGCTGAGATATGTTTACAGACCTTCCCCACCAAACAAGGATATGAGATTAATGTTCCTCTTCATTTGGCATGCAGGAGACTCAAAGGATTGGTTAAAAAAACATAAGAATACACATCCCCAGGAGCTCTGGAGTGAAAGTGGCAGAAAAATTAGATACAGATGCATAGTTGCCATTGATTTCTATTTTGAATTTGGACCATCCACATGGGAGATCCACTTTAAAATGGGCCTACAGGTTCCTTTTTTGCCTTTACAACTTTTGGAAAAATGTAAAATTTTAACATTTTGCTTTGCACCTCCGCCTTTGAGAAACGATTCTGACAAAATTTTCAATATCCTTTGTCGGGCTTGCAGGCCATTTTGATATTTTAATCCTTAAGAGGTAAAAAAACCCAAGTTGACCCCGAAGTTCCGCCTCCCTGCCTTTTGAATTTTCACACTGCCACGAGTCACAATGGCTTATCTTGAGATGGTTCCCAAAATTTGAGACGTTGAATGAGCACGGGCTCACCACATGTCCTGGCCTAGAAAAAATTGTTTGAAGGCTTAAAGCTCAGTGGAAGGTGCCATGTGTCAAGGTCTGAGGAAATCTCCTTTGTCCATTGAAAAGTCCAAGAAAAATGCAAAGCGAGCGGAGGCCTCCAAGTGGCCTCCTGGCGCTTCTTTAAAAAAAAACTTAAAGGTTGGTCCTCAAACATGCGCGGTCCCTCCACGTGTCCCAGACCTCTCAAAATATTTTAAAAAAATACTAAGTATGTGAAGACCCAATAGAAACCTCCACATTTCTTCATGGCACAATTTCAAAATGGTGCCTGAAATGAAGACCCTCAATGACCGTCGACTCACCACGTGTCCATGTCCCACCAAATAGTAGTGGCTGCATAGAAGTTTGTCCCCCTCGAAGTGGATTCCCATCTTGGGATATTGTGGAGTTACTCCTTCCTTAAGGATCATTGTATGATGTTTCCCTACCTTAAGGGTATTATTCTACATATATTAAATATTTGGGCATCTTTGCACCCATATCTCTTATGTTGTGTTATCTTCTACAATTTATTTATTTATATATGAAAATATCTTATCAAGCGGTATAATTTTATAGATTCATCTATATTTTGAAATCTGCTATGGATTTTTTCTCAAATTTTTTAACACAGTTGCGAAAATGTTTCAAAAAGCTACAGTCCAAATTTAAGATATTGTTGAGGTGTTTTGTGGAAGTTATTGCATTTTTATGTTTTCTTCTGGATTTGTTTTGCAAGCTGCATTTTTGGACATAATTTTCTAAATTTTTACCAACTTTGTGACTACCATTCAGAAATATATGGTAAAAATTTCAGAATTTTTGGATCTGGTTTGAATAAGATATTGATAATTTGTGGGTTTTACATAAAATAGGTGTCCAGGTTGCAATTTTACTTCTTTCTTTGATTTTGATACATATTCGGAAATATATCACGATTTTAGTAGGGTTTACTTCTTTGTGGTTGCAGATTGGATGTTGAATTATAGACGAAATCATCATGTCAAATATTGGTCAAAGGAGTAACTTTTTGAAACCCTAATTTTTGTGCATCATGGATATACCAATTTTCTATGGCAATGGGAAAATTGATGCAAAACAATTGTGGTTACAATTTAAGAAAATGTATTTTGAAAAATGTTTAGTATGGGTTAATTTTATCTTCATCTTGGTGGGAAAGCAGGTGATCAGTATTCTTATTTGGATATAGATCTATTGGATTGGGATTGCGAGGAAATGGAAGATATTTTCCTAGCTAGATGGGAAGCCAAAAAGAAACATAATTTTGTTAAAGAAGTAGAAGAAGAATATAATGATGATGAAATTACTACACATGATAGTGAATCTCCAAGGAAGGAAGCTTCAATATTTCAATTTGAAGGGTGCATTCAAAGAAAAAAGGTAATTGTTTCCATAATCCCTAGCAACAAATATAACTTCATCAATATTGATGTAGCTCACAATCTGTAATGCCTACAATTTTACACACAAGAAATATAACAGTAAAATACCAGGATAGTTTATTTGTTTATGACTTACATTATCCACTACACAACACTGCAAGGGTTCTAAATATAGAAACTCAACAACGCATACGACACTTACATAAGTCATCGACTCACATAGACACATGAAAACACCATATACATGTCAATTCCACACTTTTTCCAATGAATGAATACTACCAATAACCCAACCACAAGAAAAGGACTCAAGGATTGGAAAACCCACAACACATCATTTCTTTAATTGCATCATAGCTACGATGAACATTCCAAGAACATTATTGTGCAAGGACAATTTTCTTCTCTTTCCACCTACAGATTCTTACGTTCATTCCACATTTAAATTACAGTTCGACCATTTTAAGTTGGATTTTTTATCCTTTACAGTTCAATTTCTGATAACTTACATACTTATTCGGTATAATTAAAATTGCATATAAAGTACTTAATTATCTTGTTCTTATGTTAATAATATGCTTCTCAGACCGTTTATTAAATGTCTACATTTTACCCTTGCAACTCAAGTGAATTTGATTTGATGTCCAGAAAGAAATATTAGGATTTAAGGAGGGTGGTTTAGATTCAAGATACCTTTTTTCCCATAAACATTCTTTGATCACGGTATATTTATTTCCCGATTACAACATTCCCGCAATAGAAATTGTCTATATATATATATAATATATATATATATATATATATTATTTTTCTCAAAGTTTGATCTCACCAAGGGAAACTCATATTATTTGTAACACATGAAAATTTTTAATTTAGTTATAAGGACTCCAAAAGTGGCATTATTCCTAACCTCAAATCTTGTTTTTTTTTACTCTTATATGATTTAATTTTACATTGCATTATGGTCTCACTATTACCATCGCTTTATAACAAAAGAGTTATGAAAGTACTTTCCTGACATCTAGAAGAAGTACGTGATTGGAAGCATTATAAACTACACATGAACCACAAGTGATTTGTGTTCAAGGTAATAACCCATGTTCCCACATTTCACGATTCTGCATGTGAAATTAATTTTATTGTTAATGTCATAAAATGGCATAACAAGGGATTACAGGACAAGATTTCATTTTCCTAGTTTTCTAAAGTCAACATCTTTCAAATCAATTTTGTTTGCAAAGAGTTACATATAATTTTCTACCTACAAGTTAACCTCCTAATCAACTAAGGTTTAGTTTAATTCCAATTTTCACTTAGGAATTTACACCCTATTAAAGATTAGATTAAGGTTCAAAAACATATTTACCCTATAAACCCTCTGTAAAAGATCAAGGAACTATATTGTCACTAGCCAAAGATAAGACATTTAGCTGAGAGGATCTAAAGAGGTCATTAACAAAATTTCAAGTGATAGTACAACTATTTCACTAGCTCCATGATGTCATCTGGATCCCACAATCAATTCATTCGATGAAGAAATTTAATTCTAAATCTATCTTCAGAAGACAAGGTAGTCCTCTAGGATACGAAGGAAGAGTTAGCTCTACTTACTCTAGATAAAGTTTTACTATGTCACTCCTATCAGTCAAGTTTATGACGATGTCACTAAACATATTGACTAAGATCATAAACCCATTCTTGGGCTCTTACTTACCTAAACTAGGAGGTTCCATCGAGTGTAAAGTTTAAGTTCATTCTACGGTTTCAATCTCTTCTATGGTAAAAAGGATCACACATGAAGACATGTTATGCATAGATCTTATACTAGGGTTGAGTGTTTCGATTAAATCTCTTTATTACATTTAAAAGGTAAGAATACAACACAGTAATTAATTAATCATTTATTGAACACTAAAAATGCACTACAATATATTAACTTCAAATTCATTTACTATATATATATATATATATATATATATATATCAAACCCTTTTACCATACGCAACTATGAATCAAATTGAACTTGTGATTAAATGCACATTTCCTAAGATATCCCTAAAACTAGCATCTCATACATACTAGAAAAGATCAAATATAAATTTTTTATAACATGAGACTGCACTATACATATATCCATTTTACAATGACCTATATAAATTACAATAATAAATAATGAATTACACATCGCCTGTTTTTGCCATCATTCTTGCATCCTATAAAACCATGTGAGCATGAAATCAGTGATAAATCACTAGCATGGCATCAACCCTAATCTAACATAATTAACATTTTTTCAAGTTTCCCATTTACATATAATAATAATTACAATTTGCATTCGAAAGAAAAGGTTTAGATACATGTATTCATTTCATTTCATTTCACTTCATTTCATAACCAAGGAGAGAGAAGGAGATAGGAAAGAGAGAGAAACACTATTTTTCCAAAATTCTATAGATTCACACAAAGCCACAAGATAGAGTTCCAAATAGTTATTTATAGGTGCAACAAGTTTCCATAGGTAGTTTGGTAACCTAGACAGGGTCCCACAACTTTATCTTTTTACATTTTCCTACTAGCTATCAAAAACGATCAAATCTTAGGCTCAAGGCTAAGAAACCACTTTCAAACGTTGTCTTTTGAGGAGAAAAAACACCACGGTTAAAATTCTACCTGTCCACTTATATACCAAGAGTCCATAGGAACTGACAGAATTTTGAACCTGTGAACGGTTTACGATTAGTGGCTAGATTTTCTAAGGCCATTGTCGTAATTTGCCTAGTTGCAAACAATCAAAAGTAAGCTCAAGGGTTCAGTAAACCACATCCAAAACTAACGTTTGATGGAACTGAACGCACCCCGATAAATTTCCTATGACTTCCATCATATATGGATAATTCATGCAGAGTCGTCAAGGAACTAAAAACTAGGACACACTTTTCAAAACTGGCAACATGATTTCTGAAGCCACCAGTCTAAATTGGTCCAGTTTAACCTAGTCAAACTGTGACTAGAGGCCTACAAAAATGCTTTGCCAAACTGTACAGAAAAGTGTTTTTCCCCTAAACTAGTTTTAAGTTCCATACAATTGTCTAGGGTAAAAATACTAGAATTTTTGCGAAGACTGGATAATAATTTCTCTATCCATCTTTCAAATGGCGGTTCAAAATGAAAGCCAACTTTTTAGATTTAGTAGCTTCCTACAACTGCAAAATAGTGAAACAGGGCTCCTATAAGGGCATCAAAAATATACACAAATGATCATTTGGGGTCAATCCAAGGATTGAAGTGACCCCTCACATAACAAGGTACATGAAGGAAGCTTAACATCCCTTTTCTAAGAGTTACGAAGGTTACTTTGCGAGTCCCCATAAATTCTCAATTTATCTATTTAAACAAGGAGATGGTCAACATATTTACCAGGAAGTCAACTTCAACTTGTCAATAAAACAATATTGTAGTGATCTAGTTTTGTCAGGAAGTTTTCTAAATCACCTCAAAATGAGGGTTGAAGTTCATGGTTTACTACAAATGGTTATTTTGATTGCATGAGTTACGATACGACATTTTTATTGTTTTGCAACAAGTTAATATAAAACAATTAAATCTATGATAATTCCAAGCTTTTAAAATTATATTTCATTGTAAAAGAAAAACTAAAGTACAAGAATTATGAAAGATAAGGACAGATGAACCATGCCTGGAAAAAAGTAAGCGTTCGCCACTTAAGAGTTTGGTGAAACACTTGCTAGATGCACTTTGACTCTGGATTCCCATTTCTTTTCAAAACTCCCCTTTGGGTGCGTCTTTCCACCTAACAAAAACCATGAGATCATCCATCTCTTCAAGGCATCTAGTCAAACGGTAAGATGAAGTGCCTTACTAAACACCCTTTCCTTGAAACTCTCATTTTCAGACAAGAAGAGAGTGTGTTGGCCAAGCATGTTGAGTCTCGACTTTACACCTTCTAATGGCATTTGATTCAAATTTTTGAAGACATTTTGGACAGACCCATCTTGCACACCACGATCCATATTAAGATATCTTAATAAGTTGAACTAAAAGGAGTGAGAAGAGTCAATTTCTAGTCTTAAAGGTGATCTTGGAGATAAATTTGGTTGAAGTATTGTAATCAACACATACACAGAAGGTTATTGACAACTCCATTGGTTGTCCCAGGGCATGACTTAACAATCTAACTGCACTTTTCAACTTATCACTATGGCAGTAGAGGATTAATTCCTTCTATCCCTCATCCAATTTCCTTACCATTTGAACCCCATCTCACCTATGCACTTATGCACAGATGTTTGACAGAATAAAATAAGTTGCAACATTATAACAATCCAGCTCAAAGGAAGAGTTGTAAATTATTGTAACTTTGTATTCTTATGTGCTATTCAAGGGTACCAAACAAACACAACCACACAACCACCAAAGGTTTGATTGGTGTGTTGATGATAAGTTTAGAGTCCCCTCAAGATAGCCAACACCGCAAGGAATGTCAACCAAGCAGACATAATATTCAGTTCTAGGTGGAATGCTATAAGCAACAATTATGCCATTGAAGTATTTATAGCCCTTTTCCACTAAACCTTCCAGCTTGCATTTTACAATAAAACAGAAAAATGAAGCTTACATGGTTAGGGCATGATCCATTAGACCACCTCTCTCTCATGTGTTTCACCCAACATATGACTTGCCTTATGTAAGGAATCCCCATTATGCATACATGACTACCAGGAAGTTGAAACCAAACATATGACAAATCCTCTTTTTGGCCCAGGATAGGAGGAAGTTGGCAAAGGGCAGGAGGCTCTACACATGCTAATGAATTTACTAGAAAGTTTCTAATCCTTTTAAACAAACCCATTTTGCACATATCCAACAGTTAGTGATGTCCATGAGACACTCCCTTTTTTTATTTTCATTATGTGAAACAATTCATTTTCACCCTTGCATAAGGTTCCACATTTGCATATGCATCTGCCAGAGCATGAACAACTACAACATCTGGAAAAACCTCTAATTTGGTGCAAGGATGGGAGGAAGCTGAAATAAAATATATTTCCATTATGCTTTGAAGGATGTTAAAAAACCTATTCCAGCATTGGTAATGGTAGAAGCTAAAGGGAAACATAAGGAAAATGGGCACACAATGGAGATTGCAAGAGACAAATCTTGTAGATACATAAGCAGGATAGCAAGAAGGGAACTTTAATTTCATTATCATATCCACAATATGCTCCATTCACCATTGCAACATTATGTTAATTTAACATTTTTTTGAACACAATGGGGGATGCACTTGCTGGCACCATACAATTTCTACAAAGTTTTTAATGTTAATGAGGGTTCCAACGTGGTTTTTTCCTTGGATACTAAATAAAGTGATTTCATTAATTATGCATGGGAAGAACATGTCAAAAAAAAATTTAGGACGAATGTGTCCTGACCACACTCCATCCCCCACATTCCACCAAACACGCTTCCCCATTTTAAAATTTATTTTTTGTTATTTTATTTTTGTTTTTATTTAAGTGGGACACTACACAATCTACATGTGCAAACAAAGCATATTAAGGAAACTCAAGTGGAAGGTAATCATATTCAAGTTTTTGAAGATTTAAATCTCTCTATGGATAAATACGTTTTACATTCAGAAATTTTTATGCTTTAGATAAAGATGGTATGGATATTGTTCTTCGATATCCTTGGTTAGAGACATTGGGAACAATTAGTCTTAATGTGCAAAATAAATTCATGAAATTGTGGTACAAGCAAAAGAAAAATACACTGCAAGATATCACACTTAGCAGAGAAAAAATTAATATAAATGAGGATCATGAAGAGGAATTTGAAGATGATGAAGAATGGAATAAGAATTATCCAAAATGAGAGGCTGATCAAAAAAATATGAAAAATAAATAAATAATCCATCTACTCAAGATGAAAAAATAAATAGCAAACAAGGTGGAAGAGAAAAATAAAGAAATATGTTGATAAGGTTATAGGATACCAAGGTTACACCATATAGACACCCCACATCATCATGAAAGGGAAAAATCATGGAGTTATGTTAGGCCACATAAGGGCAGCAATCTATATAAATATGTAAGGAATTAGAGGAGCAATAATCAAGGCTATTCACGGAATCAATGGAGCAACAATTATATGACATGGAATCATATTGAATAATTACTATGGATATGCATGGATACCGATTGGAGGATCACATATGGAAAAGGATGGAATTAGATGAGTCCAATGGAATATGGAATCAGGTTTGGAGCAAGCATCACCCTACTAGGATCTCATATGGGTGGTTGGATGATCGAGCATGGCGACAAGTGTGCAATAATTTAAAGCACACTCATTTTATGGCTTCTTCTTATATTTCGGGGATGAAACATGTCAAAGAGGGAGGAGATGCTATGTACCTTGGTATATGATATTATAATGTATATGGGTTGATGGAGGTGTCGACATGTGGCATGCATCCCCTTAGTTAGTCACATAGGAATTAGTTATATTGGGTAATGATTCAGCCTATGTTGGGATTAGGTGTTATGGGCTCACATAGGAATCTATTAAGAGTAATGTATGTCTATATAAGGGACCCATCCTGAGTATCATGTGATGGGGTATGAGTTGAGTCTTATACTTGGTAGAGGTATATTGGAGGTGTCCCCCTCAAAGTGGATTCCCATCTTGGGAGATTGTGGAGTTACTCCTTCCTTAAGGAGCATTGTATGGTGTTGCCCCACCTTAAGGGTATTATTCTATATATATTAAATATTAAGGCATCTTGGCCACCCATATCTCTTGTGTTGTGTTATCTTCTACAATTTATTGATTTATTATATGCAAATATCTTATCAATTTTCTAATAGTGTTGTGCTTTTGACCCAATGTAATACATGTTATTAACTATTACATTATTATTAGGTCCACTAAAAGGAAGCAAAATTCCATGTTTACAATAGGAACAATGTTGGGTTACCCTTAATCTGAATATAAGAATATATGCATTTGGGATGGTTACATTTGATTCAAAACTGCAGTGGTCTAAACATAAAGTAAATAACCACACATGACATGTTTTATAACTAGTTTAGTTTACAAGAAGGTGAACAATACATGCCTGAAAAAGTGTCATCTAACCACACCAAAGTTACCTTGAGTCATTGCCCATCTTAGCCACTAATTGACGTATTCATTACTATTAAGAATCTTTGAATTCAATCAATTTCTTCTAATAATTTCAACTTAATTCTTTGTTTTCAATTGTATAAGACTTCTTTTCCATTTTGTTGGTGTACAAAAAATTTTTTTATATTTCTTCATGAACTATTTTCTTTCTTATATTCTAATGGATTCTATTATATACCTCTTTGTATGATGAGGTAATTGATGAAGATATTATATTTCATCATGAATCAACTTTTATCAAGGTGATCTTAAACAACACTGAAAAAATAAAGTGAGGGAGAGATGAAAAATAAACATGATCATAAATTGATGTTTTACATCCTACCCAAATCACAATCAAAGCCTAAAAATAATCATCCCTTCTCTTGGTAATATTGAGAGTATTATACTAGACATCTTCATGTATACGAGGTGACCTCCTAATAGAAAAGAATGTGAATTACAAATCAATCCTTCAGATTCCAGAATTTCTCACAAATGGTTACTCTTGAGATAAAAGAGGATCTTTTTCGTTATAATGCCAAGTGGGGCATGAAAACCCCATCTCAAAATTATATTGGAACTTTCAAAAAAAATTGGCAGCATTTTTTCATGACTTCTTCACATACTCATTTTTCCTTGATTTTATACTACATTTTATTTCCTCTAATAGATATTTCAATAGTGTAATAACATAACAAATATGTCAAGTTCCTTGATAGTGAAAGTGATTTCTTATGTTGAACAACTAGCATCTTATATGTTGATCAAAGAAAGTGGTTATGGGTTCCACAAAATCTTTGCATGATAATTTGAATCCATTTAAAATATGGCTTGTAAACATAGATTAAATTCATAGGCATATTCTTCGTGTAAACAAAAATGAATTTACAATAGGAATAAAACCACACAAATAATGTTTAGTATGACTAAATTTGAAATACTTAAAAATCACTATGTTTATAGAAAACTATTATATTCTCATAAGCCTAAAAATCCTTTAACTATATGGTTATCCTACTACAAGATATTATAAATTGAAAAATACAAAGGTAACACATTAATATGACATCATAAAAATGACCTCTAAACCTTCAGTTCTATTTTAAGCAATAAATTTTTTTTGAACCTCAAATAGTTTGGATGCATAATGCATAGCATGTGATTGGAGTAATGCACCAGTCTAATTCGAGTAGGTCCAAGTAACTTCTCCTAGTTCCATTGGGGGATTATATCAAAATTAGAAAAAAAAAGGTCAATACTTATTGCTCAGAAATGTAGCAGCCACACCTTGGAAATATTACATATACAATATAATGAATCCACAAGGATCCCTTGTTAGTAAACAAAATTCCCAATGGAACTACCACATATCCATGTTTAGTAAAACCTATTTATGTTACAGTACATTGAAAAATCGAGTATCATTTATTACAAAAAAATTATCATATCAAATGGTGGGGAAACAAATTAACCTTTTAAAACCTAAACCCTAAACGCATTTCATATAAAATAACTAGTATAAGGATAAAACATACATGAATTAGAAAACATGTTTGGATAATTTTATGGAGTATTTTTATGTGGTCAACTACCACTGCATAAAAATATAAAAGACTAGAAAATGCACCCTTGAACCCTATACTTATAGGGGAAGAGTTATTTAATGATCAAGTTTGAACAAAAATTAATGTTTTAAAGAATGTAAAATTAAATAATATAGGGAATGTCATTAATTAAATAACCTTAATACAGAATTTGTATAGGACCCATCCTATAATTTTCCATGTGTCATCTATAAGTTTGATATGTGGTGTCTTCACATAAACTCAATGTACACATTTTTGGATCTTCAATGAGTCAGTTTTAGATAGGTTCAAAACATTTTAGATATTTTATGTCATGTTCCCTTATGAAATGGAGAGGACATGATTTTATGGTAGGATACTTTGCATTGGAACTTTTAGTCAAAATGTGAATAAAGTATTAGTCAATTAATTATTCAACCGAGATAAAGGATACCATGAATAAGTTAATTTAGTTATCATCAACAATAATTTTCCTTCCATATTTATTCTTATTAGTATTTTTTATTGATATTTGTCTTTGTTTATTTCAGGTTTCCCAGTACTTGCCATGGTTGTTATGTTCCTAACTCAAATTCCTAACTATTCTAAATCTCACATATTTATGGTGAGATTGGAATTAAAACAATAAAAAATGAATCTAGATACAAAATATGAATAGCTAAGGAAATTGTAATTGGGAACATTTGAAAAATTAAAGAGGCTCAAATATTGTGTGAGTCAAAAAATGTGTTGATATAGCTATAAAATACACTAAATTACCACTTCTAAAGAAATGAAATTGCTATAATTGCCAAATGAAACAAAACTCAATGGCTACTATCAAAATATAAATTATTTTATGTATTCATAAAATAATGTTTTTTAAGAAATCTCACATCCTATTGGAAATGAATTGTGTGACAAAGGCATCTAAAAATAATATAATGTTCATAACAATAACTGAGCATACCATTCTTTGGTTATGAATAAAATCAACACTAGATGAGCAAAATTGTAACTAATGTGACAGGGTATATGTACACAAAAGCCTTCATTGTGAATTTATATCAATGGTCCTAAAAAATTAACATTATTTTACAACAAAGCTTATCTAGTGCAATTGACCCAAAAGGTTATTGAAGCACGTCCACAACTTGACATAATTTCTGTCTCGTTAGGGAATGCTTTCTACAGAACATAATGTCGCTAGAACAAAAATTGCATGATGGTATTTTAATAGCCAAATAATGAATATGATGTAGAGTATTTAAGGCCCCTATCATATCAAGTTTACCAAGTAAAAATATTTGTTCTACTGAGGAAACATTGATTGTAGGCTATGCACAAAATGGATTTGTTGAAAAGGCTTTAGAAAATTCTTTCAAGAAAATGTAATTGGCTTGTGTAAAGAAAAATTCCACAAAATTTTCTAACATCATCCCTACATATGCATAAATGGGATCTTTCAAATAGGGTATGGACATCCATCAAAGCATAATGGATAGAGGAATTTTGTCAACTATTGTAGTTGTAATTGCCCTGATAGACAAGTATGTAAAATGAAAAAGCATAGACAAGGGACGTGAAATTTTTGACAAAAGGCATCAAATTAATGTTCTCTCATGGACATCATTGATTAAAGGATATGCACAAAACATATTTTTTGAATAGGCTTTATAAACTTTGAAGTCAATGAAATTAGCATGTTTAAAGCCAAATTCTAGAACCTTTGCTAGCATCCTACCTTCTTGTGCCAAATAGGGGGATTTATAACATTGATTGGACATCCATAAAACCATAAAGAATAAAGGAAATGTGTTAAACGAAGTTTCAACTACCCCGGTAGACATGTATGCAAAATTTGGAGGCATAGAAAAGTTTCGTGACAGTGTTTAGAACTGTATAGATTAGTATTATTCAATCGTTAGTATTCACTACAAGGACATACCAAAGCTTAGTTTTTATACCATATGCACATTAATATGCATGGATTATGTTGTGATTCATAGAACAATCAATACTGGAGCACTTGGAGCACTTGAATGCATCTATTTCTCTCCCATGTCAACTATCCATATCAATAAATAATGACATTAAACCATGTGTTTATCAATTATTTACATATTTTATATAACAAATCTTAACCTAAACAAGAGAGGTGTTGGTAAATCACAATAAGATAAATTGATGTGGATTAGTAAATTTGAATCTCGGGTAGAATCCTTGCATCAGGCCTCGTATTTGACCTCACTCTATCATGATTCATTCTTTAAATGGAATAGAGCAAGGCATTAGATAGAGACGCGGGATAAATTTGAAAACATATTAAATGAAAGGAAAATTCTATATTGTGGTTTGGAGGGGGGAACTAGGTGCTTGGAAGAGTGTCATAAAAAAATTGTGCCTCCAATAAGGGTTAACAGAGAGGGGTGTCGGGACTGGTAATGGATGAGTGTTTCGTGAGAATTTGTTCAAAATTTGACAGCCACATTGGGGGTCAACTCTGAATGTACCGACTAGATACGCTCAGTAGTAAATTATACCGTCGAATAAATACAATTTACATGTTAGTACCATATTTAATTTTATTTTTAAATCGATATATCTATATATTTAAAAATTTGGAGATAATTAGAATTTATTTTATTTACCAAATGTTTAACAATATATTTGATACAAAAAAAAACATTATGTTTGTAATTATACTTCTAATTTACATATTATACACTCATGTAAACCTAATTTAGTTGTTAATACTTTCCTTAATTTTATTTTCAAAATTCATATAATTTTATAAAAAATAATTTCCACATCAATCTTTAATAGTGTAACCATAAAATAATTGTTGTAATATTGTATTTCATTGTTGATAGAGGCCATAACGCATGACATAATAAGATGCAATGTATATGTGAAAAAGATAGTTATGCGAGAGTATAAATTAAGGTATGTTGATGTTAGTTTGTATGTGTTGATGCCTATACCAATAAGATGAAAATGAATGTGTATTTATTTATCAAAATTTTCAATCTTTGCACATTATATATAAGTTTGATTATGCATGGAAGATTAGATAAAGTGATCTTTATGTATATCCCAAATAGTCATTGTAGAATAAACTATTCGATGTGTTCTTTGACTAAATAAACTATCCGAAAAATCATTACATTAATTTAAATACCCTTCTTAAAACCTCTCACATATTAATTGTGTGCTCTGACTAAATAAATTTTTGGAACAAGTGATACATTAAATTAAATATAACTAGCACTAAGAAACACTTTTGCAATGCCACTTGGGATGGATTTTATTTTATTTTTCAAGAATCTCATTATGCATGTATAGCATGGTTAATATGTAATAACATGAAAGTTACCATAAAATGTAGCAAACTTGAATTTTTTGTGGCCTTTCTTAAAAATAACAGATGGCCCCTTTTTGATTGAAAATTCTTATGAATATGATGTAAGTGTTAGTAACTTGGCTCATGTGTTTCTCTTTTTACCCTCATCTTTTTTCTAGATTTTGGGTTGTACGTCCATGACACCCATATTTTTGAATGATTAGTATTGTACCCTATTTTTTAATAGAGAGATGCTTTTCAATAAAAAATAATAGATGCTAATATGAAGAGCCCTGACCCTAACCCTAAATTGGTTGCAGAGATGAATGTAGATGGCGGTGCTAGTTCTAATGTAGGATGTCGATGTTACATCTATGGTGGCGATGGTGGATCTGGAACTAACCTAGGTGGTGGCATATGAGAGTATGTGAGTGGAGGTCGCTCGTTCTTGTGTAATTTCCCCTCCCAGTCAAGTGTCGTTGTAGGCAATGGAGGAAAGGGATCTGGAGGTGGAGGTCACATTTTTTTGCAGTAGTGGAATGGGGGGCCCTATCAATAGGTGTTAGGGGAGTTGTGTGTTAGCTATATCCACTAGGAAATCCTTTGTTGACATTATTAAATAAAACATGGAAGGGTCAGGCGAATTCAACTTCCCCTATAACCTACTACGGACATCCCTATGTTATAACTTGAGGATGATGTTATTTAGGAAGTATAGGATTTGTAGGAAGCATAATGTTGGCATGGGCTCATTTTTAACTTCCATCACTTCTGGGCTAAGCTCCATCAACTGCATGATGTGGTGAAAAATAAATGGGGCCCTAAACTAAAGGGTAAGATAGAACTCTATCCCTATTCTGATGCCTATTTCATAGTTGTTTTTAAATCTATTGAGTACCTGGAGGCCATCCATAATGTGCATTGGATTTGGGGTGATCATTATGGTCTCATGACCAAACTATGGTATCCCTCTTTTGATCCTTTGAAAGATCCATCTGATACAATTTACCTATGTGGGTAAGACTTATGTGTCTTCCCTTAAAGTTTTGTGATAAATATTGTATTTAATCCATTGGAAACAAGCTGGGCGCGTTATAAAAATCTTGTGATTCTACCTCCCATAAGTTGCATATAACATATGCCCAGATTTTATTAGATTTAAACATCTCCATTGACTTACCAAAAAAGATCAATCTGGAGATTGGAGATAGGACACGGATGTCACATATTGAATATGAAAGGTTAGCCTTTTCTACCATAGATGTTTTGAAATTGGACATTTGTTGGAGGATTTTTTTTGTTCTAAGAATAAAAATGGGTCTACTCTAGCTCTATGGAAGGATTCGCTCCTTTCACACTTTACCGTTAATGCCCCTTCTGATCTTGCAACGTATTCATATTTAGATACGTTACCCTCTAAGATTAATTTTTATGTGTTTCCTCCTCATGCGTATATCAAATAATCGGGTACCATCTCCCTGATCCCTTCTAGGATGGAATTGGACAACGTAGCCACCTCTTCTTCTGATAGGACTAACTTTCAACCTATTAATTCTCTTGACATTCTCCTCCCTTACGGTCCTAACAACATTGAGGAGTTTAACAAGGAGGAGTGGATGTTGGCCCAAAACAAGAAAGTGCCTCTTCTAAGTTGCAATAAGCCCATTCTCGCATGACTCTCAGATATCATTCTTTTAATTTGGGTTGACTACAGTTTGTTTGGTTTTTGTGTTGTGTTGTTGTCTTTGTAGCAGTCTCGTAGCATGCATTTGTTGTTTCTTTTGAGCTTCATTGTTTCATCTTAGTTGTTGTCATTATTGTTCCTGGGTAGTGTCCCAATAAAAAAACCTTTTATCCCTAATAAACTAATAATAATAATCATATATGTTACAAAATGGTCTAAGAAACTTTATGGAGTTGAAATTTTAGTGGATATGTCTAATAAAATGAAAAATACTCTCCTCATTTACAATTTATATTCAAATAAATTAGCATAAATGTATATTAAATTTGTTAGCAAAATTAAAAAACTATTAACAATTAAACTAGATATAGTGTAGGAAATAATTTTCAGACTTTAAGTATGATGCCACACATAATGGCAAATTTCTATGATATAGAAGATAAAGTAGGTGGCGTTGTTTATATCAAGTATGATTTTTAAAAAATAATTTGTTAGTAGAAGAGGAAACATTATTCTATATCAAAATGATTGATTTTTTTATGTTTCCTAAACAATGATTTATAAGAGTTGAATTTTATTCCAATAAAGATTTAAATTCAAGGCTGGCCAATTATTAAATACTTGTTCTAACCAACTAACCTATTAGAGTTCAATAAATTAAATTTAACTCATATTATTGTTCTTAATTAATCTTTATATTTTTTAAAACCCATTTTCATCTTAAATTTGTGAACATTAAAAAATTGATCATACAAAAAAATGTGAAGTGGGGAAGAATGTGAATTGGCTAAATGATTATTCACTTGCAACCAAATTATCGCCCCTTCAGTCATTTCTTCTTTCACATTTGGATTTGGAGTCACCTATGTATTTTTATCTCCTCATCCTTGATGGTTGTTTCAAATACATTTTTTTAATGAAATATACACATCGAATGTCGAAAGGTGAAAGGAATCAAAAATCATAGTTTTTTCATTAGTTTATTACAATGTAACTGTTATCCATATTTCACCCTGAGATGAATATTGGCTTGAATCATGACCTCGCATAGAAGGAAACCAAGAAAACACATTCAAATCTTTCAATTGGTTGCAAATAATATTCAGCAATGAAGTCGTGGAGATGAAGAAAGAGAAAAGGATCCTGTACAGAAAGAAACGACTATGTTGGGCCGTCTCTATGCTTTAAATCTATTCTCTAAGTTACAGGTAGGTAGAACCATCAAATATCAGGGTTGGACAAGCAGGGAAGATGCTACAGAGGACCTAGAAGCAAGAAGAAGGAAGAAAGACGAAGATTTAAAGTCCTTGGGCTTGAAATGGTTCAGGAAAGGCCCAAAAAACAACTAAGTATGGAGGAGGCAGCAGAAGTTACCACGTGTCCTAATGATGCTTCTCTCAAAGTGAATCCAAAGGGAGAAACTCAAACTTGTGCTGACCCTCCACATATAAAATGGTCAAAGAGATTCAAGGGGCAGAGGGGAAAATATTCAAAATTGACTAAGTATAGAAGTGTAAGCAGAGAGTGCTAAGTGTCAGCCTGGCATATTTCCAAGAGTTGGTCCAAAGGCAGAGACCCAAACGAGCCTGAGCTCGCCACGTATCCCAAAGCCTAAAAATGAGAGGAACCATTGAAAAGTACACAGAGTAGTGGAGGCCGACAAGTGTCAACTCGGTGCTCCTCCAAAGGAAACTTTGGGTTGGGTTTGCAAACAAGCGCAGTGCCTCCACGTGTACCTCAAAGCGGGCCAAGGTTAGTTGAATAGTCAACGTATAAGCGAACTAGTGGAGGCTGCCAAGTGTCTTAAGGGAACTGTTTCAAGGGTAAAATGGAGAAAGGGTTCCCGAACGAGCACCGAAGTGACACGTGTCCCAAGGGAAAGTGGTAAGTCAGGGAAAAAGTTAATTTTTTCCCCTTGTTACCTCAAAAGGGAGTAAATTTTACAAAATGATCTGTAACTCTGCCCAAGGAAAAAGTCAACATTTAGACCCGAGTCAAAGCCAAGGTGGGGAATCGGGGGAAAAGGTGAAAATTTTCCTTTCGCCCAAAAGGTATAAAGGTAAAAATGGGAGCGCATTTCCCATCCAACCAAAAGGACCCATGTGTCCATGCAGAGCTTCAGAGCTGCAAATTTTTTTTAAGTTTTGTGTTTTTTACGTAAAAGGATAAAAGGTGGATTGCAGACCTGTGGGCCCAAATTTTGTTCCAATATGGCCGCCACGTGTCCCAATCCAAAAGGGGGACCCATTTTTCAACTTGCTTTCCCATCCATTTGTATGGAATCGATTCAAACTTCAAAGGGGCATATATTTTGATCCAGTGCTCAAAATATTACAAATCTGACACTGTTGGAAAGATGTCGATCTCATCTATGCCATGGGATTCTGAAAATTTAATTTTTGGGAAGTTATGTGGTGGAAAAATGGAGAAACGTCTTCGATCTTTCAATGCAGGATCATCAGTCTCAACAACTAGATCGGATTCGATCTTTTCCATCATTTCCTCTTCCTTCAAGGTGCCGAACCAAGGATCGATGCAAAAAAGATGGATTCCAGGGCATATTTTAGTAGAAGTATTAACAATGATGGTTGAGCTTCAACCCACATTTTCCCGCTTCTCTCACTCTCTCTTTCTTCTCTCTGATCGAATCTATAAATTTGGGGGCAGGATTCATTGTAAAGGGTTGGATATTCTTAGTTTTGTAGGCTCCCTTCTCCTTTTGGAAAATGATTTGTGGGGTTCAGGTCTTCCATTAAAATTGTAATACATTTGTACCTTTTGACTATTCTATAATGAAATGTATCAATCTATAGAGAAATAAAATACGTTTGTGATTGATTTTAGATCCTTCTTGTTTCTTTTGCTTCTATCTAGTCTCTCATTACAAATATGGCTATCTGTGCTTGTTCATTATATGTATTTTATCGGTTCGTGTTGAATTCAAACTAAGTGTTCATCATTCCTTTGGTGCATCACCTAGTAGTTTATTTGTTTCTTATTTCCTGTATTCTTTTATCCATGTCCCCTTGACAAGTTTAGACTAGGTATAAGAAATAGATCCTCTACAAATCCTCACATATGCACCTGAAATGAGGAATAAGGAACCAGCCTTCAATCTGGAGAGCTTTCCCATTTTTGCGAGGTCCCACATCTTGGGGAAAGTTTAATGTTATGCAATCACACCAAATAATCCTACTTTAGAAAAGTAGATCTTTTAGAGCTCAGTTGGGGGTGTTGTGATTCTTCACTAATAGTAACGTAAATTGAATGTGAAATATTTGTGGAAATGTGAATTCTTGCATTTTTTATTTTTGTTTGAATGATTGAAGCTAAATAATATTTCTTTGATATAAGCACAAGAATGGATTTAAGGTGAAATAAATTTAATTTCCTTCCAATATAAATATAGTTCCATGTAGCCTAATGAAATATGGGGATCACATATATCTAAGAAGGATTTGTAAAATTGGTTGAGGGCCTTTAACTTCACTTCTACTTCCTAGGAAATGACATACTTATAATTTTTGAGACAAAATGTATACATGACAAAAATTATGCTAAGAAAACATCATATGTAGAATCTATAATCAAGTCATTATCTTGGTGGATAAATAATGAGAATATTACTTGTTATGACCATATTAGTGACAAAAATTATGTTTCCAACCATGACTATACACCCATATTTTTACATGGATAGAGTGGTTATACTATTCCAAATTCATGGGAAGATAACGAAGAAAATTTCCTCAATAATATTTGGTATTAAGTTAGATCCTACAACCTTTTCTGAAATCCTTTCAACTTGTTATAAATGGGATATTTATAATAGTGTGATGATATTTATGATTTCAAAATCTAATGTGGACCATATTCAAATGTTATTTCTATAATGCAAAAGCATAAATATTGTATGTAAATTATTTAAAGAAATTCCTTGGGAATATTTGGGATCATGGGTATCACAAATCGATGTTCATGTTGAAAATTGTCTTGATAATGAGTCTTTAAATTTTTTCTATAGATGAAAATGTAAGGAGCAAAACCCAAATAATATTCTCTCACTATCAATATCCAAACATGTGAAAAATTAGGAGCTCTCAAATAATGAAAGAAAACACATGGTTGCTTAGGTATATAGTTTTTGTTGTATGTATAAATGATTAAACATATTATTTCAAGTATGGTACTTTCACGGATGTGCATATTTTTTAAGACAAAATATCAAAAATAAATGTAATCTTGTGGAATGATACAATTATAGGATATTTACAAATGGTTTTATTAACTAAGATTTCAATCTTTTGAAATAAATCCATCGATGAAATGTGATTTCCTAGACCATAATGATTGCATCATACACCTAAAATGGGATTTTTGATAAATATTTGGGAACTTTTAAACATGTACAACTCTCTAGTATAAGTGCATATTCTACAACGTTTTCCACCAACCTTTCGACCTATTTCAAATTGATGTAGGAAAATCCTAGGTTTACAGAAATCCTACACCACCATTGGGAATTTTTAATAAGTATGGGAACACACAAAAGGATAATGGGAAAGAGAGAAATCAAGGATATCGTAGCTTAACAATTGGTTGATTGTGTGGGTTTTTACAATAAACACACAAATTATGTAATACAAAGAACACAATGGGACAGAAAGGTGTGCATGAAGTTTTACAAAATGGGATGACAAGGTATTATACGCAGTAGTGTTTAATGCAATTGTTTCACATAATTATCAAGTACATTGAGTGTGCAGTATTGGAACAACGTGTAATTGGTTCACAATAGTAAAATACATAGATGAATTAAATGATGTATAGCATATATTATTGGAGTGACATAGGAACAATGAGGAGAAACTACCAAGGAAACATGTCATAAACAAAATTAAGGGCGACACATGTGCATTTATAAAAAATCATCTAACAGGTCTTGGACAAGGATCATGAGGACTTATTATCCTCAACCACCAAGTTTCATAAGATGCAAATGATTGAATAATGGGATGGCATTGTAGTTTGAAGAAATTAATGCCTATATTTTGAAATATGCGAGAGCAAGAACTGAGCAAGCCGATAAATTAAATTCAAGCCCTTTGTTGACAGACAGTTAGATGAAATTTGATTTTTTGGGCTAAAGAAAAGAAGATAAGAGATATGGGATCCAAGAGAATGGAAGAACAAAGTTGAAGATAGGTCCATAGGGTTACACCAGAGTCTAACTAGCTCAAGACATAGTTTGTAAACTCCATAGTGAAGCAATATACATGGAATTATATTTTGTTAAGGATTCATTTTAATCAATAGAAATTTTTAGTTATTATGTATGGCTCCATTGTGTACTCTAAAGCATCACAGCTGGGATTTAAATAACATAAACACCTACAACCATATTCCCATACAACAGGTATCAGAGGAAGGTAATAGCTCTAGGAGAGATAAAGTTATGAGGTGAAAGAAAGGGATAGAATAATGTTGAGCTTGAGGCATATAGTGAACTATGTTGTTCTCTACGAAGAGAAAGAGTGGGTAGAGGGAATAAGTTAGTGTGTTAATATCCATGAGAGTGCATATGTTCAAGGATTCATCATGGGGGAATAAATCCTTCCTCTACTCTATTTTTATTTCTTTATTATTCTTGTGGAACTCCATACTTTTATGCCCTACCACTCTAAAAAATCCAACAAAAATGAGGTGATTGTTCATATACATTCTCTTTCTCCCAAACCACATATACTAGTTTGAGGCATATGGAAGTAGGGAGAGGGGAGTCAGAGACACATTCACACACATCTTGGCATAAATTATTATTCTCCTTGCTTTGGTGTGGATTAAATAACCATAAGGATCCCCAAAGATTTTGAGATCCCCGCTAGAATGAATTCTTCCTAAAATTCTAGTGAAAAATCTAGAAATATCAACCAAATAGGGGAAGAACTAGGAATATGACCACACATATTATTCCTTAGTTTCCATTTGAATAGGGACGGGTTTGCTTTGTAAAGGAACTTAGGTTCCCCAAGAGAAACATTTAAACAATCCTCTTTAAGAAAAATGAGAGTAAAAGGAATCCATTTGACATTGGTAAAACCATTAAATGACCTTTCGTTAGCCCATCTCCATTTTAATTCTAGCAAACTTAGCCCATTCTCTCCAAAAATTCATTAGTAAGGTCAACTTTAGATGTTTGGTTGAGTGAAGAGATCCATGTCAAGTTGGCCAAGGAAAGGAATTAGTTTATCTTCAAAATATATAACTAATCCCCTGACCAAGCCACTGAGCCTCATTAGTGGTCCCTATTTGACCCCCAATGACTTACAAGAATTTAGGGATTGTGCTTTTTACCCTTCTACTATAAATCGTATATAAGTTTTTGGGTCATGCTTAATCTTAGTTTTAATTTTTGCTAAAAGAATTCCCATTTGCATACACCTGATAATGAGGAACACAACTCAGACTACTGCAAGTCAGGGGACACACACCCACATTACATACAAATCACAAGGAGATCAGTCATTGCCACAACTACATACAAATCACTAATCCAGGAAATGGATCCCTAGTGCATGAGCTATGGTGGTGGATGAGTGTGATTCTTTCTCTTGTTGTGATGTCGAGCATGACTACCAACCCCATTCCAATAACAATATAGGTGATGCCTTTCCAGGCATGTGGAAAGACTTGGGTGTCCACAATTACAATGATGTTGGAGAAATGCAAATCACATGGTCCCAGGCTTAAAATCTCTATCTAACAAACATGCATGCAATCATACTTTTCATCTCTAAATTATACCATCCAATAAATCTAGTTTACTTGTTAATAATTTCCTTAATTATGTGTTTCTTTTCTTGTGTCCCTTGGAGGAGAGGTGAGAATTAGGTGACAATATTCTACAATTGTCATAACACGTGACATGATAAGATTCCACAAACATTTGAAAATATATATTGTATAATCCAAGGCATCTTGATGTTAGTTTGTACACGTCCATCCCTCTACCAATTAAAAGGGTATGAATATATATTTCTTTTTCAAAATTATTAATCTCTGCACATTATTTATAAATGTAAATGATCTTTATGTATGTCCCAAAGCATGATTGTAGAAGAACAACTAGCTCGTGGAAAATTTGAGAAGACATAATCATTGAGAATTGATAACTTGTAATTTTCATACGGTTGCATAAGACATCAAAATTATTTTCTCCAACTTCTCCTACATGTTAGACGTTGAACAAGAAGATAAATAAACTTTCTAAGCTATGCCCCTGCTCCAATATCTAGCAACGTTCTTTGTTCAACAGTTGTTCAACAAACCCCCCAAAACTTCTCTAGTCCTTATTTGACAATGACTCTACGAAATCAGTATATTTTTTTCCACGTAAGCTCTGCCCACCATTTATGTCAAACGGATGTACTAAAAAGGGTTTTAAAACTCTATTAAAAAATCAAATGGTAGATGTAAAGCCAACCTTTGTAATCTTCACAAGAAAGACCTAGTAAAAATCTAAACAATAACCATTAGTAGGTCTAAAGCCGAACTCCAAAACATAATGTGGAAGCTCATTTAAGGCACATGAACTTGTTGACAAAATGTAAATGAATTCACACAATGTTTCATGGAAAAAACTTATCACGACACAGAGACAATTAATTTATGCATCAAGGCAATCTTCAATACCTTCATTAGCATTCTTCCAGTCTATGTAAAAATGAGAAGTTTGGAATATATATTGAAGATGTATAAAAAATTAATTGAAATTCGATAGGGTTGTTTTGAATTCATTTCTTCTAGGAAAATTGTAAGTATAACATCCAAAAATTCATCTTTTTGATTAAATATATGCCTATTCTAAAGCTCTTATTTTGGCACAGTCTAGGTGTACATTGGAAAAACTGAATTGATCAGAATGGATGATATGGTATTCTTAATGACTTGTGAGATACCCACAATTTACCTTCCTAGCATTACATAATTTTTGAACTGTGAAACGAAGAATTAAACTAAAAACACATCCAATCAAATCCATGCAAAGCTATTTTACACACTGTGCTGGAAAAGATGAAATTGACAAATTGGATGAAACTATTTCAATGGCTTGTGTCCATACCTATGGTTCACATGTCAGCCATCAAGAATTTTTCAAACTGAGTGATAGAGATAAACAAAGTGACATTCAATTGAATCCGTCAAAACTTTATAGTGAAAGTGAGGAAATTTAATACTTCATTCTCAGAAGCACTGGTAATCAAGCCTTAAAGACATATGCCTCTTTGACATCTCTTCGGTGCCTTAATTAATATTGTTTTCATCTACTAGAGCAAATAGTTTGATAAAATTTAAATTTTTTTTTTTTTTTGAAAAAACTTTTTCAATGAAAATATTGTTTTTTGTATGCATATGTAATTAAACATCCCACCTTTGAAATGATGGGATTAGAAAAATACAAATAGAAAATGTAATTGTTTGAGAATAGTTTTCCTATTTCACTTCCGCATCATAAGTTTATGTGTGAGATTTCGTATAAACTAACAAGTGTAAATTATTTTTTGTTCGCTTCATAGATGAAGTCTAAGTGGAAGTGTTTTCTATCTATTCCAGTGTAAAATACCCCTCCAGGAGATTTATCTTCCATTGAATTGGATTTGAATGAGATTAAGTACAATTTGGGAAATGAAAAAGATATTTGTTCCTGAATACAACATGATCATATAGATGATTTCCTAATTGGTGAGTGTAAGAAGGTAGGTTATCCCACCACCTTTCATATGATGATAGTGAATTCAATCCTCTTCCATATGACCTGAAAAAAGCTACAATTGGTAGATCTCTCCAATACATACTGTAAGTATGGCTCAAGTAATAGATTTTATTTTTAAAATAAGTTTTGAATATTTTTTTATTTTCTTATTTATGTTTGTTTAATACATTTATTAGTGTGTGTATGGCCCTAAGGATTATAGAGCTGAAGATGAAGTTCATTATGACATTTCTAAGGTTCCAAAGGTTGGTACTGACAACCGATTTGGTCGTAGGCATTTGCATCATTGAAGCCGATGCCATTTTTCCATTCTTGTGTTGATGAATAAGAAAGAACATGTTTTGATTACATATAACAACATGGAGCACAGAAATCAAGGGGAAATGATTTTCCATGGGCAAGAGACAGTTGACTTTAGAGGTATTTGTTGTTGTTTGGCTCTACCCATAAGTGATACATTGAAGGATTGGGTTGAAATATTATTTCTTTTGGCTTGAACCCCGAACTTGTTCATAAAAATAACCATGAAATGGTCCATGAGAAACTCATGTTGTTCGATGGTCATAAAAAGAGGGATGATTCCTTAACCAATGATGATATTCATGATATTGAGGAAAGGATAAAAGAAGTGAGATATAAATTTGAGATCAATGATGCAAATAATGTTAGAACATTTGTCACAAAAAATTGTGAAAAGTTATTTGTGTATGAAGAATTTGAAAAATGGGAATGAATGAGCAACCCTTTGTCTTAGGCCTCCATCTTCCTGAGCAACGTGATTGGATATTAAATTATGGACACAATAGTATACTTTTAATGGACTCCACATATGGGAAAAATGCACAGAAGGTACTTGTAGATCTAAAAATTTTAAACATCATATTATTTTAATTGTATATCACTTATGTTTTTCATGTTATATGTAGTTCATGTTGTACATAGTTCTTGTATTTAATAACATGTAAAACATGTTTCTTGTTGCATGGTTGTTGATGTCAAGGGCTACTATTTTGGACCTAGCATTGTCGATGCAAAGGTTGGTGGTTAGAGCACATTTTAAAATGTTGGAATTGAAACCAAATGCTTTCATGGTGGATGATGCTCATGCTGAAAGTATTGCTATTAGGTAAGTGCATCCCGTGCATATTTGGAACTTTTCTTATTATAAATGAAACAAATGTTTCACCCACTAATTTTCTTACTTTCACATTTATATTGTAGGGAAGTATTTCAATATAAGGTATATTTGTGTAGTTACCACGCGAGGAGAGTATTTTTTGAAACCTTGACTGCAAAGGTAAGGATCCTTAAAAAGGAAGGAAATGATTAGAGTCCTAGGTGAAATAATGCACAAGTTTTGTTATCAGTCTGAAGTGTGCCTTAGATTTTAAAATGTATCTAACTATGGCTTTATCTAGTACAATGGGATCTCCTTCGAGTTATGGGTGCCTTGGACTGAGGAGAACCTCCAAAATGGGTGGGTTCCCTTGATGGATCACCTAAAAACTACTGAAACTGGTGGGGTTGAGAGTTAGGAATGAGCTAGGAATAATGGAGAGTGAAGAAAAGGGTGATACACCAAATTATTAGGGACCTATACTACTACAAAAAACACTTAGTGATTGATAAAAGACTTATGGATTCACTACAATTGTTTTCTAACTGATCTTACACTCACTAAAGATGTTGGGACACACTTAAGTGACTTAAAAAATAGTCAAAACAACTTGATGGAGGTGATGTAATGTTATGAGCATGTAAAGAAAAGAAAGATTCACTAAAGCACACTACACAATATCTGTAACACACTACACAATAATCAATTTGGAGTAAAATACAGTCTTTATTAATAAAGAAGGTACACAAGTACAAAATTCTACACATAAGTCTATAGAGAATAATAATCCCCCCTTGGCTTGAAAAAGCCATGTATATATAGAAAAATCAACTTCCAAAGCTCCAAAAATAGATTTTACAACTTCAGTTTGGCTCAGCTACTAAAAATAGCTAGTTGGAAACAAATCCAATGCATGCCTAAAATTAACCTCCCTGCATAGTGTGACCTCCTCTTGGAAAATCTAATAATAATTACCTTCATCATGCATGTTGTTTAAAAAGTTTAAGAATAACTACATAGTATATTTTGTCTCCTTTTGATTTTTTCAACTCTTTTTTCACTCTAATTTTGCAAAAAATAAGGTGTTTGTATGAACCTTTAGCAGATATTAAAATAAAATATCTCCTTTGCAAAAGTTAATAAAAACAATTTTAGGCCTTATTCCATTTTGGATTACATGTATTATGATGATGTATCTATTCTTTGTTTGGAAATGCACATGCATGAGCTCATGAGGGGAATATCATTTGTTTTGACTTTGAGACCCATGCATTCATAAGGAAATTATATAATTTTTTGGGTTTTTCCTAAGGAACTTGATTAATCACCTCCCCCCATGTAAGTTTAATTATCCAAAAAATTAACTTCATACGTGGGCATAACTGATAGCTCTTGGAAAGGTTTCTTAACCTTAGTAAGTTTACCATAGTAAAACATAATTGTGGTTCAAATCACTCAAAAAATAGGGCAAAAAACCCTAAATAGAATCATTTAGCATTTTGCTAGCTTCTAGAAACCTGACCATCATTTTTTACTCGCATCTGCTAGTTTGGTTTAGAAGTGAAAAAATTCACTAGCTAATTGTATGGTTTGCTTCAATGTAGTGATGCGGTACTCAAGCTGACCTTTATATTGTTCTATATTTGGGTTTTACTTTCTTACTTAATAGCTTGGTCAGTGTGCTTTTTGGAGATCAAAGTTGCATGGTTTTCTCTACATTGATTTCTCCCAAATCCGTTGTCTTATCCCTAAGCTTGGGAGGTTCCGCCATCTATATTGAGTGGTTCGACCTGGTTAATTTTTTGGTAAGTAGTTGAGTCGAGATATACATCTATTTTTTCATCTCGATAATTATTTTATCTCACCATTTATTATAAAAGTAACTTGGGGGATTTTGACTGTTGTTTGTGTTCTCCCCCCTCATGATTGGGTGTCTCGGCTACCTCATGAGTTCATGGCTAGGAGGCTCAGCATTTTTGGCTCGAAACTACTTTTCTATTGGCTTGGCGTATGGTTACGATCTGATTCAAATTTTTACTATGTAGATCTGCCCCAACTAGGCTAGCACAAGGTAGACAACTCTACTTTCTTCAATGCTTGGAATGGCCCATGTAAGATCTCATTGTGCTCGTATTTATTTCATCTTGGTTTTTTTAATGAGCTCAAGATTTAACCCATGATCTGGGTTGCTTCTTGTAATATTCTTTCAAACAGGGCTATGTATATTCTTCTTTTCTTTTCCATTGTTCCTTGTTCTTGGATCTGTCAAGATCCATAATACCTACACTGGACTTGCTCTATTTTCCATTGTGTACTTCTATAGCTTGTGGGTTAGCCTCCTTTAGACTTGATGCTATGCATTATTTATTTACCTAAAATCATGCTTCATTCTTCAAACCCCCTCGAGATGGGTGTGTTCATTTGATCCATCGTTTCATTTATTTGTGTTTAGTCCTTACTTAACTTTTAGTGCACAGATCTAGGCATTGTTTGTTACCTGCATATCTTGGCATACATTGCAAATAGTTCGGTTGCATGGTTATGATCTCATATCTTTGTATTGGATCTGATGTAAATTCCTCTTTGCATTTGTTTATTCGAGTCCTTCCTTTTTACTTGCATGATTCAAGGTCTGATAAACACCTCTCAGCTTGAGGTTCGAAACAAGCTTGTTCTTACTTCTCCATTTGTATACGTTAAGTTGGTTTAATTTTTCCCTTGTATCAACTGCCATTATTATTCTATCTTAGTTGATGTTATACCAACTCGGTATATGAGAGGGGTAAATCTGTTTAATGTTCACTAGCTCATTGTGATATGACTCAATGTGAGTTGTGTTATCTTAATTTTGTGCCTTCTTCGTTCAAAAAATCAACCTCTGAAATTGGTCATCTGATTATGTACCCTTTGTTATAGAGTGCAACAAACATGTAGTTCATTGTGAAAATCTAGAAGCTATTTTTGATTCCTTTGATTCTTGTAAGTATATACACATCTCCTTCACATATATGTTTTAATAACTTTTCATTTAAGTTCCCTTCATAACCCCTGTTATTTGATTAATTGCAATACAGAAAAGTTTGTAGTTGGCTAGAAATCTTTAGAATTTTCATGATGGCTTTTAATTTTATCTTCATTCTATGTAGATCCTTCAATAAAAAATTGTGAAGCTACAAGATGAACTCCACATTTTGTAAATGCGTGATTGCAATTTGTACCTTCAAAACTCAATTTTATCCTGCATTATTAAATGGTTGTGATGTGTTTACTCTAAAAATTAAGTGGTTGTTTGATTTCCCTTCCATGAGTTGTAATTGAGTTGTTTAGTTCATTTTGGAGCAATCTATTAATTGCAAGATATGAATAGTAACTAGTTTTTTATACCATTTGTACCTTTAAATTGAACAATCTAAGGTTGTAGTGATTGAGTTGCTTGATTTTGAAAACTGAAACTATACTTCTTATGACTGGATTTGAAATTTGTACTTAATAATAAGATTAGATGACTGTATCTTGAACACTGAAATGTTTACAATGTTTGAAAGATGCTCTTATTTAGAATTTGTATCTTACAGTTTGTATGGAGAGCTTTGATGGAATCTTTCCTTTTTGAAATGCATCTTATTTTTCATGAAAATATGTAACTTACTCACTATGTTTTTATATTTGATAGAAATTTCATTCTGTAAATCTTCATTTTAGAAACTCTATTCCATTTTGGAGATTGTACTTTTGTCGAAACACTTGACATGTCATTATATTTTCATGGATGATTACTAGTGATTTCTTAAACCTGAATTGTTTCTTGATTGGAAACTGTGTCAGTGTCATAACTTATGGATTTATTTGACTCTTGATCTTGATGATGTAGACAATGTATATCATTTCAAGTGTTATCTTGTGATTTATTTTGTTTCCTCGTGGTTTGGGTACATAAAAATGAGAAATTTAAGAACAATAAATTAGACTTTTGACTATAGATTTCCATTGATGTATGATTTTTAAAGAGAATAGTTTAATCTTGAAATGCATTGTGTGAATGAACTTTCATGATAATTTGTGTTCTCCTTTTGTAATAATCCCTTCTATTTACCTAGTTGACTGTAATTTATAATTGGAAATCTGCACTTATATTGGTAAGCAATCTTTCATTGTTACAACTTTCAACTTTTACTTCAAGACCTAAAAGCATATGCATGATAAAATATGTTCTCATCATTATTGTAACTGTGTGTCTATCTCCTTTTTCCCTTTTGAATCTAAAAATTCATAGTGGGAATAGATGCTCCTGGAACATTTTAATTGCTTTAAATCTTCCTTGGAAAACTTGTAATCATGTACTTGTAGGCATGATGCAAATTTTTACTTGTATTTTCAGAAAATTGCATATAAACACATTTGATCTGGAAATTAATTTCTGTCTTTACTTCATATGGAATTTATAACCACCATACCCAATAGTGTAACTTCATAAGATGATTATTGTTATTGTGATCTAGTCTAAGAAATTAATGAATCATCACAAATTTGTATTTCTCCTGAAAGTATGATCATCATGTAATGTACTAAATTTCACTCTTTTTTCATTTTTGTACCTAATAATGTATGTACTTCTAAAAATGAAAATATAAAAAGGAAGTCGAAACCCTGAGCTATAACATGAATTTTTTTCTCTTGTAGGTACCATGAAGTAGATTGATGAAGATAACCGGAGTAACAACATGCAAAGGAACAATTCATCATTACAGGAAATGACTGGTTTTCTTTACATTTTACATGTCTAGTTTTACAATTGCATGCACTCTTTTACTCTTGATATTCATATCCCACAGCTTGTGTCGGATGAATGTACTCTTTCTTGTTGAATAAATGAAACTGTCTTATGCTATGAGATGTTAAGTTTATTGTACATGTCTTTTCCATAACATGATATGGAATGAACCTAAACAACTCAACACATAATGCAATTTCACTTAATCATAAATAAATAAGCTGAATTAATTGTACCTGTACTTTACTATCCAAGTGAAAGTAAACACAACTTAATGTAAACTGAACCTTATCCTGAATTCTACATTATTGTAATTGTGTTTGTTGTTTTTGGGTGTAATTTCTTATGTATGCTACCCTTCCCGCTTTCATTAAGGCCTTGCATTATTATTCCAAGGATGATGCATGGATTTTTTGAAAACAACACCTTGGAATGACAGTATATATGAGATATTACATCCTAGAACAGTAAGTATGACTATTGATTTTCTTGCAACTCATCCCAAATCTATCCAAAACCATGCAAATGAAAAAAACTTGGTACCCCATTTCGATGATTGACCAAAAATGGTCAACAAGTATCCTACAGAGTAGGTAGTGATTCATGATGAGAACCTATTCATGGAACAATATTGGGCTGAATAATCATTCATTAAATATTGGAAAGATCAATGGTCCCACCGTATTGGCATGTAGGCAACATTTTTATATACAATGCCCCATGTGGGCCAGGAAACAAATGTTGTCATATAAATATATCACTCTCTCCTTAAATATATGTTTATAAATGAAATATGAGTTTTTTCCCTCAAATAGTGGATTAGTTGGTGAAGTAGTTGGTAATTTTTGTATTTGTATATTATTGTTGGAGCCAAATTGTAAGGAGAATGGGTTTTATAGAAACTTCAAGTTAGAGAAATTGGAAAACAAGTCATGGGTTGAATCACAATGTATCCCTAATGGTGACATGATGTTAAGTGAGATTTACATTGATGTGGCATGGATGACGAGCCAAATGAAAGAAGAATTTTTTTTCAATGTTAGAATGGTTAGTCACTCTTTTGGAATGTGTGAATACATGTGGTCAACCTAAGGGCATGTGTGTAAGAGCATGTTGAAAATTTTTTATTTGAGAAAAAATAGGAGTATAATTTTCTGTAAGAATTAATGATTCATTTTCTTCAACAAGAAATGTTTTTTCCCAAGTATGTGTTATGCATGTTTGTTTTTACCTTTTACTATACGGTTGAATTTGTAAATGAATTTAATAGTGTTATTATCATGCATCCATTTGTGTATTTTTAGAATGATTCAAATAATAATTTTCAAGACCTTTCCACAAACAATGTTTTTAATGTTCGTCTAAATGAAAACATTTTCAGTTATGTGGATGACCCCAATGATCCCTAAATTATCAAGATTTGTGGAATGCTATAAATATCCCTTTAAAGTATTATAAGGTAGAGCATGGTTCTATGGAAAAATATTCCTTTCCCTAAGTAAATGGCAACCAAGTTCCCCTATTTTTGTGATAAATGTTTGAATTTTGGCCACATCTTTGAGGGTTGCAAAGAACTTGTTCAAGCTTAGAAAAAGAAGAGTGAGGATGTTGGCTCTCATATTTTGGAGCCTCTTCATTGATCGGATTGTGGCCTTCAATCCTCTCTGGTTTTATACCCTAGCTTCGACACAGAGGATATAACTTAAGTCTTCTCATCTTTAGTCGTTACACCCTCTTCTAGTAATCCTACTACCTCCCCCCGTAGAAGGATATATATTACTCTATGTCAGAATTTTTTTTGTTTTAGTTTCCTTTCAACGGTGATGGTGGAGGAGTTATCAGGGAACAAGGGTAAACAAGACGTGCTTAAGACAGGTTAAGATACACCTATCACCTTCCTATCCCCACTAGATACCGACTATGCCCCTATTTGGTAAGATTCTAATCTTGTATTGGGCATCTCTAACTCCAACCTGAATGATGGGAAAATAATCTTAGAATAGATGGAGACCTCTAACATCTATATTACATTGAATGAAATGAATGTTCAAATATATATTGATTTGCATAAGGAAAACAAAGAAAAATATGGTGCAACTCAGCAGGGGGTTGTAGAAATTATTTTGAACATCAAGATATAAATTATGTTGAATGACATTAAGCTTAAAAAATCATCTCTTTGCAACCCCGATGGTCTTAAAATTATTTATTTATTTGAGGGATTTTTTTATAAGGATATTTTTAGGAAAAATCTTGGCTCCCTGAAACAAGAAATTAATATTCTAGATTACTTTTAAGGAAGATGTGGGGACTCATTTTGTGACAAGAAAATATAGGTGCAAAGGTTCACATCATTTTGGTTTACTTTTTTGGTGCATTTGGGACTTTCTTTGTTGTTATTTTTCCTGAGTGTGCTTTCTTCCCCCTATTTTTGGGGGTTATTATAATGTTTCGTTATTGTTTGTTTATTGTATCCTAGCTTCTTATTCTAGTTTTTTCTTCTTGGTCTTCGTTGTTGTCTCTTAGCTCCAGGCCTTTATTTTCTGGGTAGATTCCTCATCAAGAAACCTTTATCCTTATCTTCAAAAAAGTTCAATCATCACCATGCCCAATGTTTCAAACATATAAAAGATGGTTTCGGAATGACTTTACGATGTTTAACCAATTTTGTATAGATTATTACATTTCATAGGAAGGTAACACCAATAAATAAACATTCTTAATTCCCTCTCACATGTAAAGGGTGATCAAAGCATGCTAATTTTCAAGAGGATTTGGATAGAGAGGCTGCAAAAGATGAGGAAAAACAAAAATTCATATGATCTATAAACCTTCAATTTCCTTAGCTTTCCAAAAGTTACTTGGTGTCCTTATGGTTAGCATAATGATTTGGTCAATAGTCATGCTACATATCTTAATATTTTCTTCAAAAACATCATGCTTTCTGACATTTTTTTTTCAACTGCCACATCACATTCAAAAAACAATTATGCATAGAAAACACAAGAAAAACTTACATGGTTTTTATTCTAAATCTCTTCATTTGTAATAAGATTTCAAGAGGATATTTTAAAAATCTATCTATATGTATACTAAATCTATAAATGTGGCTTTACTTCCATTACATTTCATGTATGTGTGTTTATTTTTCTAGTTGTCGTGTTATAAATCACTATGCATCCTCATTGTCGTATTAATTAATTGTCAAAGGAAACAAACAAAGTGTAACATAGTCGTCCAACAATAATGTATACATATGTGAAGGGAATATTTTTGACAAAATTCAATCTTATGAATATAGAAGATGTGGATTACATTTCCAATCATGTTCTAAAACCCATTTTGAAAATATTTTAGTGATGTCTAATGATGTTTCTTTCCCTTGTGTTTGTAAGTCATATTTTTAAAAACCAAACCAATGATCCTCGTGTGTAATCTCTATTTTTCTAGTATCACTAGAAATGAAATCTATGAGATACTCTTGATAACAATGCACACTATCTTAAAATATATTTTATTCAATAATTAAAATCTCACATAGAGGAAACTCAATTATAATGAAGTGTAAACCCTTTGTCTCTAGCATCAATGAGAATGAAAGGATTAAGATACACTTGATAATGGTCCATAATACCCCTGAGGATGAATCAAAGCAGAACATAATAGAAAAGATCATACAAATGTACAAGAAAATGTTTTTTCAAAACAATGTCTAATTCAAATGTGAGAGAGACTAGTTAAAACTTATCATTTTTTAAGAATTCTACATATTAGTATAAAATATAGGAAAATAAATTTAGTTTAACTATTAAAAATGGAGATATTTCTATATAAGGCATATTGGCATCTTCCTATAAGAGGTTTTACCACATTCCATTTTCTTGATCATATTAGATTGCAGTAGAAAAAGCATATACACAACTAAAACATTAAAATATGAATATATAAATCATGGTTGAAGAGTGAAAATAGAAGGAGCATTTTATTTACAAGGATAAGTGGATCAAAAACCTCTCTCAAAATTTTATCCTGAGCACTTCTAAATTTTTCTTATTTTTCATGCCTTCTTTCCATACTCCTTTTTACCATATATTTTGTTACTTTTTACGAATGTAAAAAGATTGATGGAATAATATTTTTGAATGTTGTGTTTCCATTGTGAATAGAGGTGAGCAAGATGTTATTTATTTTCATATTTGTGTAATAATTCTTCCTTATTTATGTCTAGGTTTGATTTAAGATAACAATCAAGAGTTGTAGATGCTATAATTTTATTTTCAAATCACTTTGTCTTCCTAAAATCAAAAAATTGATCTTTTTCTAATTATCTTCAGCCATTCTTCATTTAAGTGGACATATGGTATGATACTAAAGTGTAATTTGTACATGTTCAGTTCAACAAATGAATGTATTTTGTTTACTAAATGTGTTAAATGTGCTTAGAAAGCATTGAGTGCACCAGTGCTTGCCATGATCCCGATCGTGATTCCAAGAATCAAATCTGTAAAAATTTGTTAGGTGCTCAAGCGGTAGATCTTTTTGAACACCTCCTGCATTCAACTCCTTCTTCTAGTACATCACTCTTCCTTTTACTTTCCAACCACTTCTACCCCTAATCTATCCAATTTGGTTCCTTACATGCCCAGGAAGGAAAAATGGAAGATTAGATCGATCCCAAAGGTCAGATCTCATCTTAATGGTCAAATATGTCCCCGTATTTTCCTCACCAAACCAAGATATCAAAAGGTCTTTCACGTGCCAAGGAAAGAAAAATCGGGTCAAATCCGATAGTCAGATTGTATATTTAATGGTGAGATATGTTTACAAACCTTCCCCAACAAACCAGGCTACCAAATTAATGTTCCTCTTCATTTGGCATGCAGGAGACTCCAAGAAATGATAAAAAAATCATAAGAATACGCATCCCTAGGAGCTCTGAAGTGAAAATGGCAGAAAATTTAGATACAGATGCACAGTTACCATTGATTTCTATTTTGAATTTGGACTATACATGTGCGAGATCCACTTTAAAATAGGCCTGTAGGTTACCTTTTTCCCTTTACAACTTTTGGAAAAATGTAAATTTTTCACATATTTCTCCGCACCTCCACCTTTGAGAAATGATTTTGACATGTGCCCTAAGGTGGGTCCCACATGAGCTGTGGCCAAATTCTACTATTTCACCTCCCTTTTTAAGAAGGGAAATTTTTCCAAGTTTCCCTTGTATCTCCGGCCTTCCGCCTTTGAAAAATGGGACTGATAGGTGTCGTAGTGGAAACGCGCTCTCTTTTTATAGTTTAGGTAATTTTTTCACAAAAGGAAAATTTTCCAAAATTCCCCCGAAAGCCCACACCTCCGCCATTGACTGGAACAAAATTTTGACTATCCTTTGTTAGGCTTACGAGCCATTTTTATATTTTAATCCTTAAGAGGAAAAAAATCCAAGTTGCCCCCGAAGATCTGCCTCCCCTCCTTTTGAATTTTCAAACTGCCATGCGTCACAATGGCACATCTTGAGACGGTCCCCAAAATTTGAGACCTTGAATGAGCATGGGCTCACCACATCCTGGCTGGGAAAAAATTGTTTGAAGGTTTAAAGCTCAGCAGAAGGAGTCATGTGTCAGGGTCTGAGGCAATCTCGTTTAGCTGTTGAAAAATCCAAGCAAAATGCAAAGTGAGTGGAGGCCTCCAAGTTTCCTCCTGGTGCTTCTTTAAAACAAAACTCAAGCGTCAGTCCTCAAACATGTGCGGTCCCTCCACATGTCCTAGGCCTCTCAAAATCTTTTGAAAAAATACTAAGTATGGAAATACCTGGCTTAAACCTCCACATGTCTTCATGGCACAATTTCAAAATGGTGCATAAAACAAAGACCCTGAATGAGCGTGGGATCACCATGTGTCCCTATCCCTCCAAATAGTACTGGCTGCATAAAATTTTGTCCCCCTCGAAGTGGATTCCCATCTTGGGATATTGTGCAGTTACTCCTTCCTTAAGGATCATTATATGGTGTTTCCTTACCTTAAGGGTATTATTCTGCATATATTAAATATTTGGGCATCTTGGCCACCCGTATCTCTTGTGTTGTGTTGTCTTCTACAATTTATTTATTTGTTATATGAAAATATCTTATCAAGTGGTATAATTTTATATATTCATATATATTTTCAAATGTGTTGTGGATTGTTTCTCAAATGTTTTAACACAAATGCGAAAATGTTTCAAAAAGCTACCATCCAAATTTCAGATATTGTCGAGGTGTTTTGTGGAAGTTATTGCATTTTTATGTTTTCTCCTAGATTTGCTTCACAAACTACATTTTTTGGACATAATTATCTAAATTTTTACCAGCTTTCTGACTACCATTCATAAATATATGGTAAAAATTTCAGAATTTTTAGATCTAGTTTGAATAAGATATTGATATTTTTAGGGTTTTACATAAAATAGGCCTACAGGTTGCAATTTTACTTCTTTCTTTGATTTTGATACAAATTCGGAAATATATCACGATTTTAGTAGGGTTTACTTCTTTTCGGTTACAAATTGGATGTCTAATTATAGATGCAATCGTCAGGTCAAATATTGGTCAAAGGAGTAATTTTTCAAAACCCTAATTTTTGTGCATCATAAATATACAAATTTTCTTTGGCAATGGGGAAATTGATGCAAAAAAATTGTGGTTACAATTTAAGAAAATGTGTTTTGAAAAATGTTTAGTATGGGTTGGTTTGTATCTTCATCTTGGTGGGAAAGCATGACATCGGTATTCTTATTTAGATATAGATATGTTGGATTGGGATTGGGAGGAAATGGAAGATATTTTCCTAGCTAGATGGGAAGCCAAAAAAAACATAAATTTGTTAAAGAAGAAGAAGATGATGATGATGATGAAGTTGCTACACATGATAGTGAATCTCCAAGGAAGGAAGCTTCAATATTTCAGTTTGAAGGGTGCATTCAAAGAAAAAAGGTAATTGTTTCCATAAACCCTAGTAGTAAATATAACTTCATTAATATAGATGTAGCTCACAATCTGTAATGCCTACAATTTTACACACAGAAATATAACAGTAAAATACTAGGATACTTTTTTTTTATGACTTACATTACCCACTACATCGCACTGCAAGGTCTCCAAATAGAGAAAATCAAAAATGCATACGACACTTACATAAGTCATCGACTCACATAGACACATGAAAACACCATAGAAATGTTGATGCTACACTTTTTCCAATGAATGAATACTACCAATAACCCAACCATAAGAAAAGGACTCAAGGATTAGAAAACCCACAGCACATCATTTCCTTAATTGCATCTTAGTTACGATTAACATTCCAAGAACATTATTGTGTAAGGATAATTTTATCCTTTTCCCACCTACCGATTCTTAATTTCATTCCACATTTAAATTACAATTCGACCAGTTTAAGTTGGCTTTTTTATCCTTTACGAAAATTTCCATAACTTACATACTTATTTGGCATAATTCAAATTGCATATAAAGTACTTAATTATCTTGTTCTTATGTTAATAATATACTTCTAAATCATTTATTAAATGTCTACATTTTACCCTTGTAACTCAAGTGAATCTAACTCGATGTCTAGAAAGAAATATTATGATTTTAGGAGGGTGGTTTAGATTCAAGATACCTTTTTCCCATAAACATTCTTCGATCACGGTATCTTTATTTCCTAATTCAATATTCCCACAACAAAAATAGTATTTATATATATATATATATATATATATATATATTTTTCTTGAAGTTTGATCTCACCAAGGGAAACTCATATTCTTTGTAACACATGAAAAAGTTTAATTGAGTTATAAGGACTCCAAGAGTGGTATTATTCCTAACCTAATTTTTTTTTTTTAACTCTTATATTATTTAACTTTAGATCGCATTATGGTCTAACTATTACCATCAATTTATGACAAAAGCGTTATGAAAGTACTTTCCTGACATCTAGAAGAAGTACGTGATTGGAAGCATTATAAACTACACATGAACCACAAGTGATTTATGTTCAAGGTAAGATCCCATGTTTCTACATTTCATGATTCTACATGTTAAATTTATTTTATTATTAATGTCATAAAAGGGCATAATAAGGGATTACGGGACAAAATTTCATTTTCCTAGGTTTTCTAAAGTCAACATCTTTCAAATCAATTTCGTTTGCAAAGAGTAACTTATAATTTTCTACCAACAAGTTAACCTTCTAATCAACTAAGGTTTAGTTTAATTCCAATTTCACTCAGGACTTTACGCCCTATTAAAGATTAGATTAAGGTTCAAAAACATATTTACCCTATAAACCCTCCGTAAAAGATCAAGGCACTATATTGTTACTAGCCATAGATAAGACATTTAGCTGAGAGGATATAAAGAGGTCATTAACAAAATTTCAAGTGATAGTACAACTATTTCACTAGCTCCATGATGTCATCTGGATCCCACAATCAATTCATTCGATGAAGAAATTTAATTCTAAATCTATCTTCAAAAGACAAGGTAGTCCACTAGGATACGAAGGAAGAGTTAGCTCTACTTACTCCAGATAAAGTTTGACTATGTCTTCCTATCTGTCAGGTTTATGACAATGTCACTAAACATATCGACTAAGATGATAAACCCATTCTTGGGGTCTTACTTACCTAAATGTAAAGTTTAAGTTCATTCTATGGCTTCAATATCTTCTATGGTAAAAAGGATCACACATGAAGACATGTTATGCACAAATATTATACTAGGGTTGATTGTTTTGATTAAATATCTTTATTACATTTACAAGGTAAGAATACAACACAGTAATTAATTAATTGTTCATTGAACACTAAAAATGCACTAAAATATATTAACTTCAAATTCATTTACTATATATATATATCAAACCCTTTTACCATACGTAACTATGAATCAAATTGAACCTATGATTAAATGCACATTTCCTAAGATATCCCTAAAACTAGCATCTCATACATATTATTAAATTTCAAATATAATTTATCTATAAAATGGGACTACATTATACATATATCCATTTTACAATGACCTATATAAATTACAATAATAAATAATGAATAACACATCACCTTTTTTCCATCATTCTTGCATCCTATAAAACCATGTGAGCATGAAATCATTATAAATCGATGGCATGGCATCCACCCTAATCTAACATAATTAACATTTTTCAGTTTCCCATTTACATATAATAATAATTACAATTTACGTTCGAAAGAAAAGGTTTAGATACATGTATTCATTTAATTTCATTTCACTTCGTTTCGTAGCCAAGGAGAGAGAAGGAGATAAGAAAGAGAGAGAGACACTATTTTTCTAAAAGTCATATTTCACACAACAAACCACAAGATAGAGTTCCAAATAGTTATTTACAGGTGTTAACAAGTTTCCACAGGGGTTTGGTAACCCGACGAGGGTCCCACAACTTGCTTTTTACATTTTCCTGCTAGCTACAAAAACGTTCAAATCGGGCTCGGAGGCTAAGAAACCACTTTCAAACATTGTCTTCTGAAGAGAAAACACACCACAATTAAATTTCTATGTATCCACTTATATACCAAGTGTCCATATGAACTGACATAATTTAGAACCGGCGAACGGTTTACGATTAGCGGCTAGTTTTCTAAGGCCATTGGTCGTAACTTGCCTAGTCACAAATAATCAAAATTAAGCTCAAGGGATCAGAAAACCACATCCAAAACTAACGTTTTATGGATGAATGTACCCCGATAAATTTCCTATGAGTTCCACCATATAAGGAGAATTCATGAGAGTCATCAGAACTAAAAACTAGGACACTTTTCAAATAGCAACATGATTTCTGAAGCCACCAGTCTGAATTGGTCCATTTTAACCTAGTGAAACTGTGACTAGAGGCCTACAAAATGGCTTTGCCAAACTATACAGAAAAGTGTTTTTCCCTAAACTGAAAGTTCCATACAATTTTCTAGTAAAAACACTAGAGTTTTGTGAAGATTGATAATAATTTCTCTATCCAGGTTTCAAATGGTTGTTCAAAATGAAAGCCAACTTTTTAGATTTAGTAGCTTCCTACCACTGCAAAATAGTGAAACAAGGGCTCCTATAAGGGCGTCAAAAAGATCACAAATGTTCATTTAGGGTCAATCCAAGGATTGAAGTGACTCCTCACATAACAAGGTACATGAAGGAATCTTAACATCCCTTTTCCAGAGTTACGAAGGTTACTTTGAGTCCCCATAAATTCCAATTTATCTATTTAAACTAGGAGATGGTGAACATATTTACTGAGAAGTCAACTTCAACTTATCGATAAAACAATACTGTAGTGATCTAGTTTGGTCAGAAAGTTTTCTAAATCACCTCAAAAGGAGGATTGAAGTTCATGGTTTACTACAAATGGTTATTTTGATTGCGTGAGTTATTATACGACACTTTATTTTTTTGCAACAAGTTAATATAAAACAATTAAATCTATGATTATCCCAAGCTTTAAAAATTATATTCTGTTGCAAAATAAAAACTAAAGTACGATAATTATGAAGGATAAGGAGAGATGAACCATGCATGGAAACAAAAGTAAGCATTCACCACTTCAGAGTTTGGTGAAACACTTGCTAGATGCCCTTCAACTCCGGATTCCCATTTATTTTCAAAACTCCCCTTTGGGCGTATCTTTCCACCAAAAAAAACCATGAGATCATGTCTCTTCAAGGCATCTAGTTGAACGGTAAATAAGTGCCTTACTAAACAACCTTTCCTTGAAACTCTCATTTTCAGACAAGAAGAGAGTGTGTTGGCCAAGCATGTTGAGTCTCACTTTACACCTTCTACTGGCATTTGATTCAAAGTTTTGAAGACCTTTTGAACAGACCCATCTTGCACACCACATCCCATATTAAGATATCTTAATAAATAAGCTAGAACTAAAAGGAGTTGGAAGAGTCAATTTCTAGTCTTAAAGGTGATCTTGGAGATAAAGTTGGTTGAAGTATGGTAGTCAACACATACATGGAGGTTACTGAAAACTCCATTGGTTGTCCTAGGGCATGACTTAACAATCCAACTACACTTTCCAACTTATCACTATGGCATTAGAGGATTAATTACTTCTATCCCTCATCAATTTCCTTACCATTTGAACCCCATCTGACCTATGCACTTATGCACAGATGTTTGAAAAAATAAAATAAGTTGCGACATTATAACAATCCAACTCAAAGGAAGAGTTGTGGTAAATTATTGTAAATTTGTATTCTTATGTGTTATTCAAGGGTACCAAAAAAACACAACGACACAACCACCACAGGTTCGATTGGTGTGTTAATGACAAGTTTTGAGTCCCCTCAAGATAGCCAACACCACAAGGAATGTCAACAAAGAAGACATAATATTCAGTTCTAGGTGGAATGCTATAAGCAACACTTATGCCGTTGAATTATTTATAGCCCTTTTCCACTAAACATACCAGCTTTCATTTTAACTAAAACAAAAATGAATCTTACATGGTCAGGGTGTGTTCCATTAGACCACCTCTCTCTAATGTGTTTCACCCAACAGTTGACTTGCCTTATGTAAGCTTCCCCATTATGTGTACATGACTACCATGGACTTGAAACCAAACATTTACTGACAAATCCTCATTTTACACATATCCAATAGTTAGTGATGTCCATGAGACACATTTTTCTATATTCATTATGTGAAATAGTTCATTTTCCCCTTGCGCAAGGTTCCACATTTGCATATGCATCTGCCAAAGCATGAACAACTACAACATCTTGAAAAACCTTTGATTTGGTGCATAGGCTGGGAGGAAGCTGACAATAAAACAGATTTCCATTATGCTTTCAAGGATGTCAAAAAACATATTCCAGCACTGGTAATGGTAGAAGCTGGGGAAACAAAGGAAAATGGGCACACAATGGAGACTGTAAGAGACAAATCTTGCAGAGACATAAGCAAGATAACAAGAAGGGATATTTTATTTTTGTTATCATATCCACAGTATGCTCCATTCACCATGCAACATTATGTAAATTTAACATTTGTTTTTGAACTGGGGGATGCACTTGCTAGCACCATACAATTTCTAAAAAGTTTTTAATGTTAATGAGGGTTCCAATGCGGTTTTTACCTTGGATACTAAATAAATTTATTTAATTAATTATGCATGGGAAGAACATGTCAGAAAAAATTTAGGACGCATGTGTCTTGACCACACTCCAGCCCCCACATTCCACCAAACATGCTTCCTCTTTTTTAAATTTATTTTTTATTCTTTTATTTTGGTTTTTTATTTAAGCGGGACACTACACAATCTACATGTGCAAACAAGGCATATTAAGGCATCTCAAGTGGAAGGTAATCATATTCAAGTTTTTGAATATTTAAAGCTCTCTATCTATAAATATGTTTTACATTCTGATTTTTATGCTTTATATATGGATGTTATGGATATTGTTATTCAATATCCTTGGTTAGAGACATTAATATTTTTATGCTTTAGATATGGATGGTATGGATATTGTTCTTCAATATCCTTGGTTAGAGACATTGGGAACAATTAGTATTAATTTTCAAAACAAATTCATGAAATTGTGGTACAAGTAAAAGAAAAATACACTACAAGATATCACACTTAGCAGGGAAAAAATTAATATAAATGAGGATCATGAAGAGGAATTTGAAGATGATGAAGTAGGGAATAAGTATTATCCAAAAGGAGAGGCTGCATAAAAATATGAAAAATAAATAAATAATTCATCTACTCAAGAGAAAAAATAAATAGCAAACAAGGTGGAAGAGAAAAATAAAGAAAATGTTTATAATGTTGAGGATACCAAGGTTACACCATATACACACCAACATCATCATGAAAGGGAAAAGTCATGGATTTATGTTAGGCCACATAAGTGCAACAATCTATATAAATATGTAGGGAATTAGAGGAGAAATAATCAAGGCTATACACGGAATCAATGGAGCAACAATTATATGACATGGAATCACAAGAATAATTATTATGGATATGCATGGATACCGAGGAGGATCACATATGGAAATGGATGGAATTAGATGAGTCCAATGGAATATGGAATCAGGTTTTGAGTAGCATCACCCACTAGGATCTCATATGGGTGGTTGGATGATCGAGCATGGCGACAAGTGTGTAATAATTTAAAGCACACTCTATATATGGCTTATTCTTATGTTTCAAGGTAGAAACATGTCAAAGAGGGAGGTGATGCTATGTACCTTGGGATATGATACTATAATGTATATGGGTTGATGGATTTTCTGACATGTGTCACGCATCCCCTTAGTTATTCACATAGGAATTAGTTATATTGGGTAATGATTTAGCCTACATTGGGATTAGGTGTTACCCATCTCTTAAGAGTAATGTATGTCTATATAAGGGAAGTGAGTATCATGTGATGGGGTATGAGTTGAGTCCTATACTTGGTAGAGGTATATTGGAGGTGTCCCCATCAAAGTGGATTCCCATCTTGGGAGATTGTGGAGTTACTCCTTCTTTAAGGAGCATTGTCTGGTGTTGCCCCACCTTAATGGTATTATTTTGTGATATATTAAATATTTGGGCATCTTGACCACCCATATATCTTGTGTTGTGTTATCTTCTGCAATTTATTGATTTATTATATGCAAATATCTTATCAATTCCCATAGTGTTGTGCTTTTGACTAATGTAATACATGTAAAAATATTATTATCATTAGAATCCACTAAAAATAGAAGTAAAATTCCATTTTTACAATAGGAACAATGTTATGCATACCCTTCATCTGAATATAAGAATATATGCATCTGGGTTGGTTATTTTATTGAAAACTCAACAAACATCAAGTAAATAACCACACATGGCATGTTTTATAACTAGTTTAGTTTACAAAAAAGAATACATGCCGGAACAAGTGTCGTTTAACCACACCCAAAGTTACCTTGAGTCATCACCCATCTTAGCCATTAATTGATGTATTCATTACTATTAAGAATCTTTGAATTCAATCAATTTCTTCTAATAATTTCAACTTAATTTTTTCTTTTCCATTGTATAAGACTTCTTTTCCATTTTGTTGGTGTAATTAAAGCTTTTTTATATTTCTTATGAACTATTTTATTTCTTATATTCTAATGGATTCTATTATATAACCCTTTGTATGATGAGGTAATTGATGAAGATATTATATTTCATCATGAATAATTTTATCAAGGTGATCTTAAACAACATTGAAAAAATAAAGTGAGGGAGAAATGAAAAATGAACAATCATAAATTGATGTTTTACATCCTACCCAAATCACAATCAAAGCCTAAAAATAATCATCATTCTTGGTAATATTGAGAGTATTAAACATACATCTTTGTATACGATGTGACTGTAATAGAACAAGAATGTGAACAAATCAATCCTTCAAATCAGAATATCTCACAAATGGTTACTCTTGAGATAAAACTGTAGGATGTTTTTCATTATAATGCCAAGTGGAACGAAAACCTATCTCTAAATTATATTGAGAACTTTCAAATGTTTCCCATTTTTTCATGACTTCTTCACATACTCATTTTTCCTTGATTTTGTACTACATTTTATTTCCTCTAATAGATTTTTCTAATAGTGTAATAACATAACAAATATGTCACTCGTTGATAGTGAAAGTGATTTCTTATGTTCAAAACTAGCATCTTATAATGTTGATCAAAGAAAGTGGTTATGGGTTCCACAAAAGCTTTACATGATAATTTGAATCCATTTAAAATATGGCTTGTAAACATAGTCGTAAATTCATAGCTTTCATATTCTTCATGTAAACAAAAATGAATTTAGAATAGGAATAAAACCACACAAAAAATATTTAGTATGACTAAAGTTGAAATACTTAAAAATCACTATGTTTATAGAAAACTATTATATTCTCATAAGCTCTAAAAATCCTAACTATATGGTTAGTACTACAAGATATTATAAATTGAAAAATACAAAGGTAACACATTAATATGACATCATAAAAATGACCTCTAAACCTTGTTCTATTGGAAGAAATAATTTTTTTTTGAACCAAAATATTTGTAGATGCATAAACATACATGTAATTGGAGTAATGACATCTTCGAGTAGGTCCACTAAATTCTCTTCCATTGGGGGAACAATTCAAAATTAGAAAAAAAACATCAATACTTATTGCTCAGAAATGTAGCAGCCACACCTTGGAAAAATTACATATACAATATAACGAATCCACAAGGACGTGTTAGTAAACAAAATTCCCAATGGAACTACTGCATATCCATGTTTAGTAAAACTTATTTATGTTGCGTACATTGAAAAATTGGTATCATTTATTACATAAAATTTATCATATCAAATGGTTGGGAAACAAATTAACCTTTAAATACCTAAACCCTAAACGCATTTCATATAAAATAACTATATAAGGATAAAACATACATGAATTAGAACATTTGGATAATTTCTATGGAGATTTTTTTGTTGTCCTCTACCACTGCATAAAAATATAAAAGACTAGCAAATGCACCCTGAAAGCTATACTTATAGGGGAAGAGATATTTAATGATCAAGTTTGAACAAAAATAAATGTTTTAAAGAATGTAAAATTAAATAATATAGGGAATGTCGTTAATTAAATAACCTTAATAATAATTTGCATAGGACCCATCCTATAATTTTTCATGTGTCATCTATAAGTTTGATATGTGGTGTCTTCAATAAAATCAGTGTACACATTTTTGGATCTTCAATGAATCGGTTTTAGATAGTTGAAAACATTTTAGATATTTTATGTTCATTTGTTCCCTTATAAAATGGAGAGGACATGATTTTATGGTAGGATACTTTGCATTGGAACTTTTAGTCAAAATCTTAATAAATATTACTCAATTTATTATTCAATCAAGATAAAGGATATCATGAATAATCAATTTAGTTATCATCAACAGTAATTTTCCTTCCAGATTTATTCTTATTAGTATTTTTTATTGATATTTTCTTTGTTTTTTTCTTTCCCAGTACTTAAGTGGTTGTTATGTTCCTTACTAAAAGCCTGCAACTATTCTAAATCTCACAATTTCTGAGATTGGAATCGACAATAAAAATATGAATCTAGATACAAAATATGAACAACTGAAGAAATTTGTAATTGGGAACCTTTGAAAAATTAAACTCAAATATCGTGTGAGTCAAAAATTAACACTTCTAAAGAAATGAAATCTATAATTGCCAAAAAAAAAAATCTATGGCTACTAAAAAATATGAATTATTGTATGTATTCATAAAATAATGATTTTTTTTAATAAATCGTCACATGCCTATTGCAAATGAATTTTGTGAAAAAGGCATCTAAAAATAATATAACAAAAATCACAACAATAATTGAGCATACCATTCTTTGGTTATGAATACAATCAACACTAGATGAGTAAAATTGTAACAAGAACGGGTTTATTGTATGCACAAAACCTCCATTGTGAATTTATATCAATGGTCCTCAAAAATTACTTTATGTTACAACAAAGGAAAGGCATGGCAATAAGAACAAAACCACAATAAAATTCTATCTATATAGCGAAAATGCTTTATAATGATCATAATGAGAGACATACCCCATGATGGTTTTTTAATAGCCAAATAATGAATATGATGTAGAATACTTAAGGCTTACATGGGAAGTTTACCAAGTAAAGATATTTGTTCTACTAGGAAACATTGATTGTAGGCTATGCACGAAATGGATTTGTTGAAAAAGCTTTAGAAACTTTCAATAAAATGTAATTGGCTTGTGTAAAGAAAAATTCCACAACATTTTCTAATATCATCCCTACCTATGCCTAAATGGGATCTTTCAAATAGGGTATGGACATCCATAAAAGAATAATGGATAGAGGAATTTTGTCAAATATTGTAATTGTAACTGCCCTGATAGACAAGTATGCAAAATGAAAAATCATAGACAAAAGACGTGAAAATTTTGACAAAATGCATGAAATTAATGTGCTCTCATGGACATCAATGATTGTAGGATATGCACAAAACATATTTTTTGAAAAGGCTTTATAAACTTTGAAGTAAATGAAATTAGCATGTTTAAAGCCAAATTCCATAACCTTTGCTAGCATCTTACCTTCTTGTGCCAAATAGGGGGCTTTATAACATGGATTGGACATCCATAAAACCATAAAGAATAAAGGAAATGTGTCAAATGAAGTTTCAACTACCCCAGTAAACAAGTATGTAAAATTTGGAATCATAGAAAAGGTTCGTGATAGTGTTTAGAACTTTATAGAGTAGCATTATTCAATCGTTAGTATTAACTGCAAGGACATACCAAAGCTTATTTTTTATACCATATGCACATTAATATGCATGGATTATGTTGTGCTTCATGGAACAATCAATACTGGAGCACTTGAATGCATTTATCTCTCTCCCATGTCAACTATCCATATCAATAAATAATGACATTAAACCATGTGTTTATCAATTGTTTACATCCAAAATGGAGAGATTATAAATTTTATATAACAGATCTTAACCTGAAAAAGAGAGGTGTTGGTGAATCACAGTAAGATAAATTGACGTGGATTAGTATATATGAAGCTCGGGTAGAATCCTTACATCAAGCCTCGTATTTGACCTCACTCTATCATGATTCATTCTGTAAATGGAACAAAGCAAGGCATTGGATAGAGACAAGAGATAAATTTGAAAACATAATAAATGAAATGAAAATTCTATATTGTGGTTTGGAGGGGGCCACTAGGTGCATGGAAGAGTGTCATCCATTATTTGTGTCTCCCTTAAGGGTTAACAGAGAGGGGCGTGGGGTCTTGTAATGGATGAGTGTGTCGTGAGCATGTGTTCAAAATTTGACAGCCACATTGGGGGTCGACACTGAATGTACCAACTAGATATGCTCAGTGTTAAATTATACCATCCAATAAATATAGTTTACATGTTAGTACCATATTTTATTTTATTTTTGAATCGATACATCTATATATTTATAAATTTGGAGATAATTAGAATTTATTTTGTTTACCAAATGTTTAACAATATATTTGATACAAAAAAACCATTATGTTTGTAATTATACTTCTAATTTACATATTATACACTCCTGTAAACCTAATTTAGTTGTTAATACTTTCCTTAATTTTATTTTCGAAATTCATATAATTTTATAAAAAATAATTTCCACATCAATCTTTAATAGTGTAACCATAAAATAATTGTTGTAATATTGTGTTTCATTGTTGATAGAGGCCATAACGCATGACATAATAAGATGCAACCTATATGTGAAAAATAGATTTATGTGAGAGTATAAATTAAGGTATGGTGATGCTAGTTTGTATGTGTTGATGCCTATACCAATAAGATGCAAATGAATATGTATTTCTTTATCAAAATTTTCAATCTTTGCACATTCTATATAAGTTTGATTATGCATGGAAGATTGGATAAAGTTATCTTTATGTATATCCCAAATAGTCATTGTAGAAGAAGAACTTAATCGTGAAAAACTTGAGAAGACATAATAATTAAAAATTAATAACTAGTAATTGTTAATAGTTGGCATAAAATGTCAAAATTATTTAATATACATTTCTTAATTTTTTGTTTGATCTTTGTTTAGAGGCCCATTCTTATATACCATTGGGTTACCTTGAATAATTTCCTCAAGACCCACTCCCACACTATGGTTACTATGAAGATTAGAGGAGACTTTACATTTATAAAACTAGATTTATCCATGAAAGATAATGATATTAAGTTTATTTTCATAAATTTAAATATTGAAATTTTTAATATTAAATTAAGTATTTCATATTAAACAAAGTAGAATTATCGATAAAATTTTATACCATTTATAACAAAAATTGGTCAAAATATTTTCAAATACATATTGATTGGCCTATTTAAATTTTTAAAAAATAGTAAAAAATTAGTCAGCCAATCATAAAAATAACTGTTAAAAAGATATTGGTTAAGACCTCTCACTTATTCGATGTATTCTCTGACTAAATAAACTATCCGAAAAAAGCATCACATTTTATTAAATGCCCTTCTTAAAACCTCTGACGTATTAATTGTGTGCTCTGACTAAATAAATTATTGGAACAAGTAGTACATTAAATTAACTATAACTAGCACTAAGAAACACTTTTGCAATGCCACTTAAAATGGATTTTTTTTTTTTAAAAAAAAATCTCATTACGTATGTATAGCATGGTTAATATGTAATAACATGAAAGTTGCCATAAAATGTAGCAAACTTGATTTTATTATGGCCTTTCTTAAAAATAACAGATGGCCCCTTTTTGATTGAAACTTCTTATGAATTTTATGTAAGTGTTAATAACTTGGCTCATGTGTTTCTCTTTTTACTCTCATCTTTTTTTTGGATTTTAGGTTGTACTTCCATGACACCCATATTTTTGTATGATTAGTATTGTACCCTATTTTTTTAATAGAGAGATGTTTTTCAATCAAAAATAATAGATGCTAATATGAAGAGCCCTAACCGTAACCCTGAATTCATTGCAGAAATGAAAGGAGAAGGCAGTACTAGTTCTAATGTAGGAGGTGGATGTTACATCAATGGTGGTGGCAATGGATCTCAAACTCACCTAGGTGGTGGCGTATGATAGTATGTGAATGGAGGTGGCTCGTTCTTTTGTCATTTCCCCTCCTAGTCAAGTGTTGTTGTAGGCAATGGTAGAAAAGGATCTGGAGGTGGAGGTCACATTTTTGTAGCGGTGGAATGGGGGGTCCTATCAGCAGGTTCAGGGGAGTTGCATGTCATCTACATCCACTAGGAATTCCTTTGTTGACATTATTAAAGAAAACATGGAAGGGTCAAGCGAAGTCAGCTTCCCCTACAACCTACTACGGACATCCCTATGTTAGAACTTGAGGATGATATTATTTAGAAAGTACATGATTTGGAGGAAGCATAATGTAGGCATGGGCTCATTTTCAAGTTCAACCACTTCTGGCCTAAGCTCCATCAATTGCATGATGTGGTGACAAAGAAATGGGGCCCTAAAATCAAGGGTAAGATTGAACTGTATCCCTATTCTAATGCCTATTTCATAGTTGTTTTTGAATCTATTGAGGACTTGGAGGCCATCCATAATGTGTATTGGATTTGGGGTGATCATTATGGTATCATGGCCAAACTAAGGTATCCCTCTTCTGATTATTTTAAAGATCTATCTGATACAATTTACCTATTTGGGTAAGACTCATGAGTCTTCCCTTACAATTTTGGGATAAATATTTTCTTGAATCCATTGGAAACAAGTTAGGGGTGTTATAAAAATCTTGCAATTCTACCTCCCAGAATTTGCATATAACATATGCCCGAATTTTATTGGATTTAGACATCTCCATTAAATTATCGGAAAAGATCAATCTAGAGATTAGAGACAGGACATGGATGCAACGTATTGACTATGAAAGGTTGGCCTTTTATACCGTAGATGTTTTGAAATTGGACATTAGTTGGAGGATTTTGTGTGTTCTAAGAATAAAAATGGGTCTACTATAGCTCTATGGAAGGATTCGATCCTTTCACACTTTACCATTAATTCCCCTTCTTATCATGCAACGTATTCGCTTCAGATACATTCCCCTCTAAGATTAATTTTTATGTGTTTCCTCCTTATGCGCATATCATATAATCAGGTGCTATCTCCCTAATCCCTTATAGGATGGAATTGGACAAGGTAGCAACCTCTTTTTCTGATAGGAATGAATTTCGACCTATTACTTCTCTTGACATTCTCCTCTGTTACGTTCTTGAAAACATTGAGGAGTTTAACAAGGAGGAGTGGATGTTGGCCCAAAATAAGAAAAGTGCCTCTTTTAAGTTGCAATCAGCCCCTTCTCGCATGACTCTCAGATATCATTCTTTTAATTTGGGTTGACTGCAGTTTGTTTGGTTTTTGTGTTGCGTTGTTGTCTTTGTAGCAGTCTCGTAGCGTGCCTTTTTTTGTTTCTTTTGAGATTCACTGCTTCATCTTAGTTGTTGTCGTTATTGTTCCTGGGTAGAGTCCCACTCAAAAGACCTTTTATCCTTAAAAAACTAATAATAATAATAATAGATGTTACAAAATGGTCTAAGAAACTTTATGGAGTTGAAATTTTGGTGGATATTTCTAATAAAATGAAAAATACTCTCCTCATTTACAATTTATATCCAAATTCATTATCATAAATGTATATTAAATTTGTAAGAAAAATTAAAAAACTATTAACAATTAAACTAGATATAGTGTAGGAAATAATTTTCAGACTTTAAGTATGACGCCACACATAATGGTAAATTTCTTTGATATAGAAGAGAGAGTAGGTGGCATTGTTTATATCAAGTATGATTTTTAAAAAATAATTTGTTAGTAGAAGAGGAAACATTATTGTATGATTGATTTTTTTATGTTTCCTAAGCAATGATTTATAAGAGTTGAATTTTATTCCAATAAAGATTTAAATTCAAGACCATCCAATTATTAAATACTTGCTCTAACAAACTAACCTATTAGAGTTCAATAAATTAAATTTAACTCACATTATTGTTCTTAATTAATCTTTATATTTTTTAAAACCCGTTTTCATCTTAAATTTGTGAACATAAAAAAATTGATCATATAAAAAAATGTGAAGTAGGGAAGAATGTGAATTGGCTAAATGATTATTCACTTGGAACCAAATTATCGCCCCTTCAGTCATTTCTTCTTTCACATTTGGATTTGGAGTCACCTGTGTAATTTTATTTCCTCCTCCTTGATGGTTGTGTCAAATACATTTATTTAAGGAGATATACACATATAATGTTGAAAGGTGAAAGGAATAAAAAATCATATTTTTTTCATTAGTTTATTACAATGTAACTGTTATCCATATTTCACCCCGAGCTGAATATTGGCTCGAATTACGACCCCGCATAGAAGGAACCCAAGAAAACACATTCAAATCCTGACATTGGTTGCAAAAAATATTCAGCAATGAAGTGGCAGAGATGAAGAAAGAGCAAATGATCCTATACAGAAAGAAATGACTATGTCAGGCCGTATCTACGCTTTAAATCCATTCTCTGAGTTACAGGTAGGAAAAACCATCAAATAGCAGGGTTGGACAAGTAGGGAAGATGCTACAAAGGATTCAGAAGCAAGAAGAAGGAATAACAATGAAGATTCGAAGTCCTCGGGCTCAAAACGGTTCAGGAAAGGCCCAATAAAAAACTAAGTATGGAGGAGGCAGCGGAAGTGACCACGTGTCCTAACGATGATTTTCTCAAAGTGAATCCAAAGGAAGAAACTCAAACTTGCGCCAACCCTCCACATATCAAATGGTCAAAGAGATTCAAGGGGCGGAGGAGAAAATCTTCAAAATTGACTAAGTATAGAAGTGTAAGCAGAGAGTGCTAAGTGTCAGATTGGTGCATTTCCAAGAGTTGGTCCAAAGGTGGAGACCCAAACGAGAACGAGCTTGCCACATAGCCCAAAGCCTAAAAATGAGAGGAACCATTGAAAATTCCAAAGAGTAGTGGAGGCTGACAAGTGTAACCTTGTTGCTCCTCCAAAGGCAACTTTGGGTTGGGTTTGCAAACAAGCGCAGTTCCTCCATGTGTACCTCAAAGGGGGGCAAGGTTAGTTGAAGAGTCAACGCATAAGCAGACCAACGGAGGCTGCCAAGTGTCTTAAGGGTGTTGTTTTAAGTGTTAAATGGAGAAAAGGCTCCCGAGAGAGCGCCAGAGTGACACGTGTCCCAGGGGAAAGTGGGCAGTCAGGGAAAAAGGTGATTTTCACCCCTTGTTACCTCAAGAGGGAGTAAATTTTACACAATGGCCCACAACTCCGCCCAAGGAAAAAGTCAGCATTTAGACCTGAGTCAAAGCCAAAGCGACGAGTCAGGGGAAAAGGTGAAAATTTTCCTTTCGCCCAAAAGGCATAAAGGTAAAAATGGGAGCACATTTCCCATCCAACCAAAATGAGCTATGTGTCCGTGCGGAGCTTCGGGGCTGCGGAATTTTTTAAAGTTTTCTGTTTTTTGTGCAAAAGGATAAAAGGTGGATTGCGGACCCATAGGCCCAAATTTTGTTCCAATCTGGCTGCCACGTGTCCCAATCTAAAAGGGGGACCCATTTTACAATTTTTTTTCCTGCACCTTTGTACGAAATCGATTCAAATTTCAAAGGGGCATATCTTTCGACCCAGTGCTCGAAATATTGCAAATCTGACACTATTGGAAAGATCTCGATCTCGTTTTCACCATGGGAGTATGAAACTTTAATTTTTAGGAAGTTAAGTGGAGGAAAAATGGAGAAACGTATTTAATCTTTCAGTGCAGGATCATCAGTCTCAACAACCAGATCGGATTCGATCTATTTTCACCATTTCCTCTTCCTTCAAGGCACCGAACCAAGGATCGATGCAAAAAAGATGGATTCAGGGGTAGATTTTAGTAGAACATTAACAACGATGGTTGAGCTTCATCCCGCATTTTCCTACTTCTCTCTCTCTCTTTCTTCTCTCTGATCGAATCTATAAATTTGGGGGCAGGATTCATTGTAAAGGGTTGGATATTCTTAGTTTTGCAAGCTCCCTTCTCCTTCTAGTAGGGATTTTTGGGGTTTAGGCCTTCCATTAAAATTGTAATTCATTTCTACCTTTCAGCTATTCTGTAATGAACTGTATCAATCTATAGAGCAATAAAATCATTTGTGATCGATTTTGGATCCTTCTTGTTTATTTTTCTTCTATCTAGTCTCTCATTACAGATCTAGCTTTCTGTGCTTATTTATTGTATGCATTTTATCAGTTCGTATCGAAGGAAAAATAAGTGTTCATCATTCCTTTGGTGCATCACCTGGTAGTTTAGTTTTTTCTTATTTCCTATATTCTTTTATCCATGTCCCCTTGGCAAGTTTAGACTAGGTATAAGAAATAGATCCTCTGTGAATCCTCACATATGCACCTGAATAGAGGAATAAGGAACCAACCTTCAATCTAGAGATCTTTCCCATTTTTGCAAGGTCCCACACCTTGGGGAAAGTTCAATGTTATGCAATCATACCAAATCAGCATGCCTTAGAAAATCAAATCTTTTAGAGCTCGGTTGGGGGTGCTGTGATTCTGCACTAACAGTAACGTATATTGAATGTGAAATATTTTTAGAAATGTGAATTCTTGCATTCTTTATTTTTGTTTGAATTATTAAAGATAAATAATATTTCTTTGATACAAGCACAAGAATGGATTTAAGGTGAGATAAATTTAATGTCCTTCCAATATAAATACAATTCCACGTAGCCTAATGAAATATGGGGATCACATATATCTAAGAAGGATTTGTAAAATTTGTTGAGGGCCTTCAACTATGCTTCTACTTCCTAGGAAATGACATACCTATAATTTTTGAGACAAAATGTATACATGACAAAAATTATGCTAAGAAAATAGCATATGTAGAAGCTATAATCAAGTGATTATCTTCGTGGATAAATAATGAGAATATTACCCAGATAGGTAAATTGTATCAGATGGATCTGATGTAAATTCTTCTTTATATTGGATCTGATTTAGATTCCTCTTTGCATTTGTTTGTTTGAGTCCTTCCTTTTTACTTGCATGATTCAAGGTCTAATAAACACCTCTCAGCTAGAGATTCGAAACAAGCTTGTTCTTACTTATTCATTGTATCGTTGAGTTGGTGTCGTTTTTCCCTTGTATCAGTAGCCATTATTATTGTATCTCATTTGATGTTATAACAACTTGGTATATGAGTGGGGTAACTCTGTTTGATGTTCACTAGCTCATTGTGACATGACTCAATGTGAGTTGTGTTATCTTAATTTTGTGCCTTTGTTGTTCAGAAAATCAACCTCTAAAATTGGTCATCTGATTATGTAACCTTTGTTATAGAGTGCAACAAACATGTAATTTATTGTGAAAATCTAGAATCTATTTTTGATTCCTTTGATTCTTGTAAGTATATACACATCTCCTTAACATATATGTTTTAATAACTTTTCATTTAAATTCCCTTCATAACCCCTGTTATTCCATTAATTGCAATCCAGAAAATATTGTAATTACGTAAAATCTCTAGAATTTTCATGATGTTTGTCAATTATGTCTTCATTCTATGTAGGTCCTTCAATAAAAATTTGTGAAGCTATAAGATGAACTCCACATTTTGTAAATGCATGATTGGAATTTGTACCTTTAAAACTCGATGTTGTATGCTGCATTATTAAATGGTTGTGATGTGTTTACTCTACAAATTAATTGGTTGTTTGATTTCCCTTCCATGAGTTGTAATTGAGTTGTTTAGATCATTTTGGAGCAATCTATTAATTGCAAGATATGAATAGTAATATGTTTTTTTACAGCATTTGTACCTTTAAATTGAATAATTTAAGGTTGTAATGATTGAGTTGCTTGATTTTCTAAATTGAAAGTAGAATTCTTATGAATGGATTTGAAATTTGTACTTAATAAGAACATTAGACAACTGTAGCTTGAACACTAAATTTTTTACAATGTTTGAAAGATGCTCTTATTTAGAATTTGTATCTTACAGTTTCTACGGAGAGCTTTGATGGAAACTTTCCTTTCTAAAATGCATCTTATTTTTCTTGAAAATATGTACCTTACTCACTATGTTTTTATATTTGATAGAAATTTCATTCTATTAATATTCATTTTAGAAACTCTATTCCATTTTGGAGGTTGTACTTTTGTCGAAACACTTGAGATGTCATTATCTTTTTATGGATAATTACCATTGATTTCTGAAACCTGAATTGTTTCTTGATCGGTTACTGTGTCAGTGTCATAACCTGTGGCTTTCTTTGGCTCTTGATCTTGATGATGTAGAATTTTTTTGTCATTTCAAGTGTTATCTTGTGATTTATTTTGTTTCCTCATGGTTTGGGTAATTTAAAATGAGAAATTTAAGAATAATAAATCAGACTTTTGACTGTAGCTTTGCATTGACGTATGATTTTTCAAGAGAACAATTTAATCTGGAAATACATCGTGTGAATGGACCTTCATGATAATTTATGTTCTCCTTTTCTGATAATCCCTTCTATTTACCTCGTTGGCTACAATTTATAATTGGAAATATACACTTATCATGGTAAGCAATATTTCATTGTTACAACTTTCAACTTTTACTTCAAGACCTAAAAGCATATGCATGATAAAATATGTACTCATCATTATTGTAATGGTGTGGCTATCTCCTTTTTCCCTTTTGAATCTAAAAATTCATAGTGGGAATGAATGCTCCTAGAACTTTATAATTTCTTCCAATCTTCCTTGGAAAACTTGTAACTATGTACTTGTATTTTAAGAAAATTGCATAAAAACACATTTGATCTAGAATTTTTTTCTCTCTTTACTTGATATGGAATTTATAACAACCATACCCAATAGTGTACCTTCATAAGATGATAATTGTTGTTGTGATCTAGTGTAAGAAATTAATGAATCATCACAAATTTTTATTTCTCCTGAAAGTATGATCATCATGTATTGTACTAAATTTCACTCTTTTTTCATTTTTGTACCTAATAATGTAAGTACTTCTGAAAATGAAAATATAACGAGGAAGTAGAAACCCTAAGCTATAACATGATCTTTCTTCTCTTGTAGGTACCATGAAGTATATTGATGAAGATAACCAGAGTAACAACATGCAAAGGAACAACTTCATCATTACATGAAATGACAGGTTTTCTGTACATTTTACATGTCTAGTTTTACAATTGCATGCACTCTTTTACTCTTGATATTCATATCCCACGGCTTGTGTGGGATGAATGTACTCTTTCTTGTTGAATAAATGAAACTGTCTTATGCTATGAGATGTCTAAGTTTATTTTACATGTCTTTTCCGTAACATGATATGGAATGAACCTAAACAACTCAACACATAATGCACTTTCACTTAATCATAAGAAAATAAGCTGAAGCAATTATACCTGTACTTTACTATCTTAGTACAAGAAAACACAACTTAATGTAAACTGAATCTTATCCCAAATTCTACAGTATTGTAATTGTGTTTGTTGTTTTTGGGTGTAATTTCTGATGTATGCTACCCTTCCCACTTTCATCAAGGCCTTGCATTATTAGTCCAAGGATGATGCATGGATTTTCTAAAAAGAACACCTTGGAATGGCAGTATATGTGAGATATTGCATCCTAAAAAGCACGTACAACTATTCATTTGCTTGCAACTCATCCCAAATCTATCCAAAACTAAGCAACTGAAAAAAAACTTGGTATCCAATTTTGATGATTGACCAAAAATGGTCAACAAGTATCCTATAAAGTAGGTAGTGATCCATGACAAGAACCTATTCATGGAACAATATTGGGCTCAAGAATCATTCATTAAATATTGTAAGGATCAATGGTCCCACTGTATTGGGATGTGGGAAACATTTTTGACATACAATGCCCCATGTGGGCCAGGAAACAAATGTTGTCATATTAATATATCACTCTCTCCTTAAATATATGTTTATAAATGAAATATGAGTTTCTTCCCTCAAATAGTGGATTGGTTGGTGAAGCAGTTGGTAATTTTTGTATTTGTATATTATTGTTGGAGCCAAATTCTAAGGAGAATGGGTTTTATAGGAACTTCAATTTAGAGAAATTGGAAAACAAGTCATGGGTTGAATAATAATGTATCCCTAATGGTGACATGATTTTAAGTGAGATTTACATTGATGTGGCATAGATGAGGATCCAAATCAAAAAAGAAAAAAAATTCAAGGTTAGAATGGTTAGTCACTCTTTTGGAATGTGTGAATGCATGTGGTCAACCTAAGGGCATGTGTGTAAGAGCATGTTGAAAATTTCTTATTTGAGAAAAAAATAGGAGAATAATTTTCTTTAAGAATTAATGATTCATTTTCTTCAACAAGAAATGTTTTTTCTGAAGTAAGTGTTATGCATGTTTGTTTTTGCCTTTTCCTATTTGGTTGATTTTGTAAATTAATTTCATAGTGTTATTATCATGCATCCATTTGTGTATTTTTAGGATGATTCAAATAATAATTTTGATGACTTCTCCACAAACAATGTTTTTAATGTTCCTCTAAATGAAAACATTTTCGGTTATGTGGATGACACCAATGATCCCTAAATTCTCAAGATCTATGGAATGCTATAAATATCCCTTTAAAGTATTATAGGGTAGAGCATGGTTCTATGAAAAAATATTCCTTTCCCTAAGTAGATGGAAACCAAGTTCCCCTATTTTTGTGATAAATGTTTGAATTTTGGCCACATCTTTGAGGGTTGCAGAGATCTTGTTCAAGCTTAGAAAAAGAAGAGTGAGGATGTTGGCTCTCATATTTTGGATCCCCTTCCTTGATCAGATTGTGGCCTTCAACCCTCTGTAGTTTTATACCCTAGCTTCGACACAGAGGATATAACTTAAGTCTTCTCATCTTTAGTCGTTGCACCCTCTGCCAGTAATCCTACTTCCTCCCACAGTAGAAGGATCTCTTTTACTCTATGTCATAATTTTTTTGGTTTTAATTTCCTTTCAATGGTGATGGTGGAGGAGTTATCAGGGAACAAGGGTAAACAGGACGTGCTTGAGACAGTCTAAGATACACCTATCACCTTCCTGTCGCCACTAGATACTAGTTATGCCCCTATTTGTGAAGATTCTAATCTTGAATTGGGCATCTCCATTGGTGTGTGTTATTTTCCACATCATCAGGTGAGTCATCTCACTTAGGTGAGATCGTAGGTCCATGTGTCATTTAGGGGTCATTATGAGATTCCCTTACGCATTAGTGCGTCAGCACGTAAGTGCGTCAACACGTCAGTGCATCATATGCGTCATTGGGAGTTACACTTCTATTCTGGGAATGTAACTCCCCCTCTCTACTTGAGTTGTCATGATTGTAGCACTGGGGGTTACTCAACACCTCCTATATGTACACGCCTTTTGATCTATGAGATAGAGGAGAGTTTTATGGTTTAACCAGGTTCTACCCATTTGTCGAATCTTTCCATGCACATTCGGTTGATGCTTGCTCCTCCCAAGATATCTTCACGCTGTCGTTCACACATCTGTTGATGTACACGTTATCCCTCGTGATCCTCGCTTACGGGTTTCAAACCCTCTTTCATGGTATCAAAGTGGATATTGTGGATCCATGCACTCATCGGTGTTTCTATGCATGTTTTCCAGCTTCCAGAGTGATATCCAGATCTCATTGCGTGTGTCGTAATGGATATTCCGTTTGTGTGTTTATTGCATTGATTCTGGGTTTCATACCTCCTTTACAACTATTTATGTGTTTGTGGTGTTTTTGGAGTGTTTTTGGTGTTACAGATTTTGCATGCGGTCTTCAGAGGTGATTTGTAGTTTTTTGGTGTTATTTAAGGGCTTAGATCTAGGGTCGAGTGCTTTTTTGTCTTGAGGTTTTGAGGTTTTGAGAGTTGGTTACTCCTGCTTGGACGTGCTTTCACTAGATTTTTAGGATTTTACACTCTGCCTGCTTCTTTGCATTGGCTTTGTTTCTTTCTGGCGGCATGCTTGGCATCTCTTCATTCTTCATAGTTATCACTACAGAGAGGCCAGTGCTTGCTAATGCAGTATGTACTTCCGGGTCACTGTCACACATTTTTACTCTGCCTACCTTAAGAGATTTCATAAGTGAGATGGATTCAGCAGGTGATGGAAGGTTGTTCCCTATACGACCATAGTTGATACCAATAGAACTCCATTCTCTCCCAGTCTCAATTGGATCAAGAAGCAGCATCACTAGACAGAAGAAGACTGTGGCATAAAACTGAAAGGAACACATTTGTTTCTCTACTGCTGCTAAACTGGGCTATCACTGGTGCATTTTCCCTAGTTCAGGGGTCCCATATTATCTCTGTGACCTACATCAACCTTGGATCATATTCCTAGCCCCTTCAACACGTAGTTGTTTTGCATTAATCAACTCTCTACTCTCTTCAACACGCATCTCCAGATCCATTTCCCTGCCACATTTAAGCTCTGCAAAACTTTTACAAATGAACACAGTCAGCTCTGAGCCACAACACACACTATTACTTCCTCCCACATGGATCTCCAACCATTTTAGAATTCTCTACTCGGCTTGGTCAAGCACCTGTGGATTGGCATTTTTTGTAGCACATGTTATTCACTGGATGTTCACCTCCAGTTCTTCATGTTTTTCGCTTGTTGCTTGGATGTTACCCAACCTTCTGCTCAGCCATTACCGACCTTGCAACATTTCCTAGTTCATCACGTAGCTTCAAATCTGCTTCAACTCGCCTGCAACCTTCACCTGCTCCAGCGGCCTTTACCAGTACGTGGCTCCATCAACCTGCATTTTTTGCTTGCTACAACAATTTCTCCTCCTCAGGTGGCATTTTTTCTTACTGTCCACTCTTCCAACATGGGCCCCCACCTTCTTTTTCATGTTTTAGGGTGTTAAATAAAAAAAAATTCATTTTCATGGCATGTAATAATTTTTAAGGCTGTATTTTGGCTTGTATTATGCCCTTCCTATGCTTGTCGAAGACGGAGGGTGAGGTTCGGGGTTTGCAAGAGGCTAACCCCCCATCGCAGTCAAAACAAACCCCTGTTAAAATTTTGTGCCATTTCCAATGAGTACCCACATGATACCCTTTTCACCCATCTCGTGTACTTTTTTAATGTGTTCGCAGCATCTACTGCATTTTTCCATCAGTTGTGGGAATCATTTTAATGCTATAACTTTTGACTCGTTTCTCATTTCTGAGTGCTTCCTTGGTCAAAGTTGCATGATTTTTTACACATTACATGATGGCATTGTCATTTTTGTAAACACACTACTTTTATAAAGTGTTGCATTCTAGGGGGTTGCTTGTACTCTTGGGTTTTCACACGCAGATGCATTATCGGCTGAGTCTGCCGTCTTGCTTTCATGCACCTTGCATCTTGCATTTTTTCATCATGGAGAGTGCTCTTTCTAGATGTGAGCATCATAGGATTGCTTTACAGCCTCCGCCACTTCTCATCGGGAGAGAGAACTATTCAGCCTGGCGTGCTTCCATGGAACGTTACTTCGCCAACGAGGGTCTTTCAACCTTCTTACTTGGGCCAGTTCTTTGCCCCCACTGATCATCATCATCTGGAGGACTTCCTTGACACTTGTGACCATGTCTTTGGTCACATGATGATGCATGTCTCTCGTTCTCTCTGGTTTCACGTGGCAGACTTAGATCCACCCCACCATGTCTGGAGCATTCTTTAGTCCCTCTATGGAGACCTTCAACATACTGCCGCCATCATTGTTGTTGTTGATTTAGTCGTCTCCTCCATTTCTTTGTGTGATGGAAGTTTCACTAACATAGACTCACTTGGTTCTACTTCTGATGACAAGGATTGTGCACCCAGTTCTGATGTAGAGAGCATTACAGAGGACTTCTCTCCTCTTTCTCTCACTATTCTAGACATTGTTGCATCCCACATCTCATCAGATATTGAGTAGTCTCATACTCAGTCTCACACCATCATCACACTAGCCTCCTTTCCACCTCCAGTGTGCGAGGCCCACTTTCACTCCTCTACCTTCATTGGATGACTCATACCTATCTGACATCACTCTTCTGTTTGTTGAGTCCCCTCATTGGGACGAGTATCTGCCTGACCTTAGTCATCTTTTCTCAGAGTCCACTTGTGATGCACTACAGGTCCCTCATCCATCTACAGGTGTTTCAAAGGAGTTCATCATCTCTGTTGTTGGGAGTGCCCCTTCTGGGAATCATGTCACTTCCACATTTCCAGAGACCTTCATTGATCCACCCTCAGCTGTGGATCCCTTTTCTGTTGTGGAGGATGTTCTGTTCCCTTCACATCACTTGGACATCCTTTCCATGGGTGTTCCTCTTTTTACTCTGACAGTTCTGCACTCGTGACATTACCTTTGGTTCCTTGGCACTCACTCGCTAGACCTATGTCACACTTTTGTGCACCAGACTCAGAGTTCTTCATGTTGCTACCTTCAAATTCCTTTGTGGAGTGGGTGGACTTCCAACACGTCATTTCTATCCTTCATAAGGGCAGGCACACAGTTTGTTGTGGATGGCTCTTCTTCAGTCCAAAGGTAGAGGATCTCGTCATCGAAATTCTTCTGGGAGACTTCCTATAGCTGCAGAGTTCAGATCCATCCATGGCATCTTCTACATTCATCTCATCTCCCTCTTCTTCTCCCTTCTTCTTCTTTTTGAGAGATTGCCTCTTTGTACATGGGTAACCTTTCAGGCTCATCTATGGCCGGGACCCATATTTGGTATCTTTCTTAGATTAGAGAGTGTGTTTTTTTCTCTTGTGGTGGATGTTTTTCCCACTGGGTTTTCCTTCACTTCTTGGTACTTCTTTCTTGTACATGGATACCTCATCAGGCTTTGTGCTGGGGTCCATTTCTCATTTCTAACTTACTGCCTCATCCTAAGTTACGATTAAGTGGGGGGGTGTTGGTGTGTGTTATTTTCCACATCATCAAGTGAGTCATCTTGCTTAGGTGTGATCGTAGGTCCATGTGTCATTTAGGGGTCATTATGAGATTCCCTTACGCATCAGTACGTTAGCGCGTCAGTGCATCAGCGCGTCAGTGCGTTAGCACATCAGTGCATCATATGCATCATTGGGAGTTACACTTCTATTCTGGGAATGTAACTCCCCCTATCTACTTGAGTTGTCATGATTGCAGCACTGGGGATTACTCAACACCTCCTATATGTACATGTCTTTTTATCTATGAGATAGAGGAGAGTTTTATGGCTTAACCAGGTTCTGCCTATTTATTGAATCTTTGCATGCACATTCGGTTGATGCTTGCTCCTCCCAAGATCTCTTCATGCTACCGTTCACACGTCCGTTGATGTGCACGTCATCCCTCATGATCCTCGCTTGTGGGTTTTCAAACCCTCTTTCAATCTCTAACTCCAACTTGAATGATGGGAAAATAATCTTAGAACAGATGGAGACCTCTATCATCTATAATACGTTGAATGAAATGAATGTTCAAATAGATGTTGTTTTGCATAAAGAAAACAAAGAAAAATATGGTGGAACTCAATAGGGGGTTGTAGAAATTATGTTGAACATCGAGAAATAAATTACGTTGAATGACATTAAGCGTAAAAAATCAGCTCTTTGCAACCCCAATGGTCTTAAAATTATTTATTTCTTGGAGGGATTTTTTTATAAGGATTTTTTCAAGAAAACTCTTGGCTCCCTGCAACAAGAAATTAATATTCTAGATTGGATTTGAGGAAGATGTGGAGACCCATTTTGTGACAAGAAAATATAGGTGCAAAGGTTCCCATCATTTTGGTTAACTTTTTTGGTGCATTTGGGACTTTCTTTGTTGTTATTTTTACTGAGTGTTCTTTCTTCCCCCTATTTTTGTGGGTTATTATAATGTTCGGTTATATTTAGTTTATTTGCATCCTAGCTTCTTATTCTAGTTTTTTCTTCTTGGTCTTCGTTGTTCTCTCTTGACTCCAGGCCTTTATTTTGTGGGTAGGTTCCTAGTAAAGAAACCTTTATTATTATCTTGAAAAAAGTTCAATCATCGCCATGCCCAATGTTTCAAACATAGAAAAGATGGTTTCAGAACCACTTTATGGCATTTAACTGATTTTGTGTCGATTATTACATTTCATAGGAAGGTAACACCAATAAATAAAAATTCATATGATCTATAAACCTTCAATTTCCTTAACTATCCAAAAGTTACTTGGTGTACTTATGGTTAGCATAATGCTTTGGTCAATAGCCATGCTACATAGCTTAATATTTTCTTCAAAAACATCATGATTTCTGATCTTTTTTTTCTCAACTGCCACATCACATTCAAAAAACAATTATGCATAGAAAACACAAGGAAAACTTACATGGTTTTTGTTCTAAATATCTTCATTTGTTATAATATTTCAAGAGGATATTTTAAAATTCTATTTATATGTATACTAAATCCATAAATGTGGCTTTACTTCCATTACATATCAAGTATGTGTGTTTATTTTTCCAATTGTCGTGTTATAAATAATTATGCATCCTCATTGTCATATTAATTAATTGTCAAAGGGAACAAACAAAGTATAACATAGTTGTCAAACAATAATGTATACATATGTGAAGGGAATATTTTTGACAAAAGTGAATCTTATGAATATAAAAGATGTGGATTACATTTCTAGTCATGTTCTAAAACCAATTTTGAAAACATTTAAGTGATGTTCAATGATGCTTCTTTCCCTTGTCTTTGTAAGTCATATTTTTAAAACCCAAACCAATGATCTTTGTGTGTAATCTCTATTTTTCTAGTATCACTAGAAATGAAATCTATGAGATACTCTTCATAACAATGCACACTATCTTGAAATATATTTTATTTAATAAGTAAAATCTCGCATAGAGGAAACTCAATTATAATGAAGTGTAAACCCTTTGTCTCTAGCATCAATGAGAATGAAAGGAATGAGATACACTTGATAATGGTCCATAATACCCTTGAGGATGATTCAAAGTAGAACATAATAGAAAATATCATAGAAATGTACAAGAAAATGTGTTTTTTCAAAACAATGTCTAATTCAAATGTGAGAGAGACTAGTTAAAACTTATCATTTTTTAAGAATTCTACATATTAGCGTAAAATATACGAAAATAAATTTATTTTAACTATTAAAAATAGAGATATTTCTATATAAGACATATTGGCATCTTCCTATAAGAGGTTTTACCACATTTCATTTTCTTGATAATATTAGATTGGAGTAGAAAAAGCATATACACAACTAAAACATTAAAATCTAAATATATAAATCATGATTGTTGAAGTGTGAAAACAGAAGGAGAATTTTTTTTGAAGGATAAGAGGATCAAAAACCTCTCTCAAAAATTTATCCTGAGCACTTCTAAATTTTTCTCCTTTTTCATGGCTTCTTTCCATACTCCTGTTTACCATATATTTTGTTACTTTTTACGAATGTAAAAATATGGATGGAATAATATTTTCTAATGTTGTGTTTCCATTGTGAATAGAGGTGAGCAAGATGTTGTTTATTTTCATATTTGTGTAATAATTCTTCCTTATTTATGTCTAGGATTGATATATGATAACAATCAAGAGTTGTAGATGGTATAATTTTGTTTTCAAATCACTTTCTCTTCCTAAAATCCAAACATTGATCTTTTTATAATTATCTTCAGCCATTCTTCATTTCAGTGGCCACATGGTATGATACGAAAGTGCAATTTTTACATGTGGAGTTCAACAAATGAATTTATTTTGTATAGTGAATGTGTAATGTAATGCCATAATTTTTTTTTTCAAAAACAAGCACACTAAATTTTCAGATTTTATATGTAATGCACAACTAAATATTTCAAGTTTTCAAGTGTATATTGCATAACTACATATTGTGCAGATTTCTAAACAAAACAACACCTTCCAACAAGAGACATTGAAGTAAAAAGTTCATGGTTTCATTTTGATCTCAAATGATAATATTACAAGATTTTAGCAACAATAAAAATAAAAACTTTCTTAGTAAAGACCAAAGTTTACAAGAAGCAATAAGTACAATAATGGTTATTTACAAGAGTGTATAGACTTGACAAGCCACATTTATTTACAAGGTGAAGGCAATGTCCTCCAAAGATGAGAAATACCAAGATGGCAAGAGACTCTACTATCTCCAACTTGAGCTCCAACTCCAATACTCCTACAAGAATCTAAATCCAAGAGAACATGGCTTTTTTACCACCCAACCAATAGGCATCATCACATGCCTTTCCATGGTTGGAAGTCATGCTAGCCTCCCCCAAGCCCATGGGAGAGAGGAACTAGCTTCCACAATGTGCACAAGTATGAAGGGGGATAAAACACATAAGAAAGACATAAAACCATTTAACACATAAACAAACTACAAATGATAAAACAACAACATGAGGATAACAAGGTCAACCTCACAAGGGGGAAGAGAAGGAGTAGGATGCCCAAATCAAAGGTTTCCAACCATAGGAGCACCAACAAAACATGCTTACAAAACTCCTTATACCTCCTAATCAATCATCCTCCTTATTCCTCCTTTTTGTTTTAGAAATCCTTCTTGGGAGGATTTTCAAACCCAAAAGGGTTTCCTCACCAAGAATGGGGAAAGGTTCAAGCCATATGAACCTTTCTCCCACCTCAAACCATATGAGGGGATGAGAAGGGACCTTCATGACTTGACCAACAACCATGAGGTTTGAGAGGGAAATCCCTCTCTCTTCCCCTACATTCTCCAAAAACCATCAATCCAAATGATGGTGGAGAGAAAACAAAGAAAACAACAAGAACAAACAAACAACTACATTAAGCATACAACTCACAACACACCATTTCACACACACCATTCCATTGATCAAAGCCTAGTTAACAAGATAAGCACAACTAAGAAATAAAAGGGTTAAGAACCCTACCTCTATAATGCTTTCCAAGACTCTAAGATTTTCCCTTTGTCCAAGCTCCCCTCCAAGCTCCCAAAATTCTCCAAGTGCTCCCAAAAAAAAAAATGAACCAAGAAGACCCATTCCTTCCACATGAGGAAGAATAAAAAGAGGAACCCAAAAGTTTCCTCACTAATGGGAAAGTGACAAGTGTCACCTCCTCTCCTCTCAAGAGTCAAAGATTCCAAAAACCAAATAAGTAAGAGTAAACTCACCTTTTATCCCTTATCACCCAAAATACCAAAAACTAAAATAAAACAAAGTGGAGCAACTTTTAACAATTTCACACAACCCAACCATCTTACATGGATGGTGACTAAAGAGGGAAAAATGGGAGGGAAACTCCCTCCAAACCTTGGAAATAGGCCCCCCTACCTATTAGGTAGGGTCCAAGGGCCCATTTTCATGCTAAGGGAACCCCAAACTCAAAAGGGGTCCCTAAAAATACCCAAAATAACCCAATTTCGGGTTTGGCATGCTTGGGCACAAGGGTAGAGGGTGTGGGGTCCACCCAAGGTTCACATGTGGTCCCCAATCCCTTCTACCAACACACACACACTTTCCCAAAACCAACACTTAACTTAAGACAAGGTCATTAAACCCCTAAGCTAGTTTACTTAATAAAACACACCCTAAACCTAATTAATTTTACAAAACATAATTACATTACAATTGAGGGGTTCACCCATGGTGCCCAATTAAATACATCTATTCTAAGGCCTCAAACATTTAGCATGGTTAGGACTCAGCCCGTGGGCCACTTGTGCACAATTGCGTAGCTGCCCTGAAACCCATGCTCTCCTATACCTGTCACCTGCACACTCATTGCACACATTAACCGCATCTGTCCAATATAATAAACATCATCTACACATCACAAATTCAATCTAACTTATAATGTCCTAACATTATTAAACAATTGATAGTGCAATGCATACAATTATTCACATAGTTTGCCATGAATCACCACCAAATAAAATTGCAACGACATACACTTAGGTTAGCATGAAAATTACCATCATTAAATCCAGAACACTATATCATTAATCAAATCAACCACAAGAGACTAACATCTAACCAATAAATCTATCATATAACCCTGTTAGTGTCATCAACATCATAAGAAATATATCAGTATACGAATCTAGTCCAATTGGTGCTACACACCCAAAATGCCATAATGTCCATGAGGATAAAATATCATAGTAAAATGTCCAAAGTCTATCAGAGTCTCAATCAAAACATGTCTAGGAATAAAGGAACCAAGAAATAACTAGAGCTATAAAAATGTGGGCACTACATCCCCCTCTCCTAGAATTAGACTTCCTCCTGGAAGTCATTGGAAGAGATAGGGATATCTAGCCCTCAGTGGTGTAGCATCCTCCCAGGTAGCTGATGACTCGTCATATCGGTCCCACTGCACTCTAACCTGGTCCAAATCTCGACCCCGAAGGGCCAACCTCCGGTGCTCCAGTATGTGTACGGGCTCCAATCTCCACTGCCCTCCATCCTCTACCTGTAATGCCGACCAATCCAAAACATGAGAAACATCTGGTACATATCTACGTAGTACAGAAACATGAAAAACATCGTGGGCCCGTGCAAGGCATGGTGGCAAAGCTAGGCGATAGGCAACTAGACTGATGACCTCAAGAATATCAAAAGGCCCCACAAAATGAGGTGATAGCTTAGAACCCTTTCCATAGTGGATCAGAATCTTATGTGGGTGAACTCTTAAGAAGACTTTGTCACCCACTGAGAAGTGACGATCGATCCTCTTGGTGTCCGCATACACCTTCTGGCGTGCTCTAGCCTACTCAAGACGTTGTCTAATCAGAACAACCTGCTGCTCTAAATCCTGAAGATAAGCTGGCCCCAAAATAATCCTGTCATCTAGTCTGTCCCAGCTCAAAGGTGTCCTGCAAGGTCGTCCATACAAAGCCTGATAGGGAGCCATGCCAATGGAGCTATGATAACTGTTATTGTAGGAAAACTCAACTAAATGCAAATAATCTTCCCACTTCTTCTGCTGGTCCATCACATACATCCTCAACATGTCCTCAAGAACCTGATTAACCCTCTCTGTCTACCCATCTGTCTCTGGATGATATGCTGAACTGAAATTAATCTGTGTACCCAAGGCCTCCTGAAAAGAAGTCCAGAAAAACTGATGTGTAGATGGTGTCTCTGTCATTAATGATCGTCTTCGGGATCCCATGCAATCTGACAATATCCTCCATAAACACTTTGGTGATGGCCTGTGCATTATAGGTAACCTTGGTTGGTGAGAAATGCGCAACCTTGGTCAACTTATCCACAGTGACCATAATGGCATCATGACGATAAGAGGACATAGGAAGTCCTACTATGAAATCCATGGAGATCACATCCCATTTCCACTCGAGAATGTCATGAGGGTATAAGATTCCTGTGGGATGAGAATGCTCTGCCTTGACTCTCTAACACTCAAGACAACATGCTACAAAATCTGCTATGTCTCCACAAAGACAAGGCCAATAATATAACTCTCTCAAATCGGCATGCATCTTCTTCACTCCTGGATGTGCTACGTATGGGGCTCGATGAGCCTCAGTAAGGATGAAACTACGCAGATCACCTGCCTTAGGCACATAAATGCGCCTATGGAACCAAAGTAAACCATCTGACTCTAACATGCATCCTGAATATCTACCCTCAAAAGAACCCTGTGAATCCAACATCTGCCTAGCACCCTCATAAAACCTATCCTCTGGAAGATGCTCAAGTATCCTGCCTCTCAAATCTGACTGCAGTGTCAAAGAAGCAAGCACATGCCATCGTCTACTAAGTGCATCTGCAACAACATTTTCCTTTCCCTTGATATACTGGACCTCCATGTCATACTCACATAGGAACTCCATCCAACGCCAGTTGACGAGCATTGAGGTTTGGCTGAGAGAAGATATGCTGTAAGCTACAATGATCTGTCCTCAAGATGAAAGGTCTACCCAAAAGGAAATGTCGCCAACGCACAAGTGCATGAACAACTGCTGCAAGCTCTAAGTCATGAGTAGGATAGTTAAGCTCATAGTCCTTGAGCTTACGAGACTCAAAAGCAATAACCTGACGCTCCTGCATAAGAACTGCTCCCAAACCCTCTAGTGATGCATCAGTGCAAACAAAAAAATCCTCTGTCAGGTCTGGAACTGCTAAGATGGGTGCCGTGGTTAACCTTTCCTTAAGCAACTGAAAGGCCTACTCACATTTTTCTGACCAATCAAACTTCTTCCCTTTCCTCTGAAGAGAAGTAATAGGGTGAGAAATCCTAGAAAAGTCCTGCACAAACCTACGGTAATACCCTGCTAAACCCATGAAGCTCCTCACCTCAGTGACTGATGTGGGTGCTGGCCAATCCAAGATAGCCTGAATCTTAGAGGGATCTACGGAGATACCCTCGCCTGATATGATATGACCCAAGTACTGAATCTCTGTCTGAAAGAAGCTACATTTTTCCAAGTTCCCATACAACTTCTGCTCTCTCAAAACCTGAAGTACCTGCCTCAAATGCTCCTCATGTTCCTCCTCAGAATGAGAATAAATCAATATGTCATCAAGGAACACTAAAACAAAGCGATCCAGAAATGTCTTGAATACTCCATTCATGAGGCTCATGAAGACAGCTGGGGCATTGGTCAAACCAAATGGAACCACTGTGAACTCATAATGCCCGTAATGTGTGCGAAACATTGTCTTATGAATGTCTGCATCTGAAATGTGCAACTGATGATACCCTGACTTGAGATCAATTTTGGAGAACACTCTAGCTCCCCGCATCTGATCAAACAAGTCATCAATCCTAGGGAGTGGATAACGGTTCTTTATTGTGACTTTATTGAGCTATCTGAAGTCTACACAAAGCCTGAGAGAACCATCCTTCTTCTTCACAAATATGACTGGCGCTCCCCAAGGAGATACACTAGGGCGAATGAGACCCTTCTCTAACAACTCCTCTAACTGAATCTTGAGCTCATGAAGCTCTGAAGTCGTCATCCGATAGGGTGCCCTAGAAACTGGTGCGGATCCAGGCACTAAGTCAATGGTGAAATCCACCTCCCTACTAGGTGGTAAACCTGGAAGCTCTCCTGGAAACACATCTGCATACTCCCTCAAAACGGCATGATCATCAAGGGGTGAATGCTTTGGAGTACTATTTGAACGATCACTGATAGTGATAGCAAACAACTGGCAACCCTTACGCATGCTCCGCTTGAGTTGCTTAGCCGAGATCATACACAAGGAAATGGGTCTCTGCATCCCTGAAATCACAACTGCACTACCCAAATCATCCTGACACTCAATGACCTTCTCTCTACAATCCACCTTAGCTCGATGAGCCTCGAGCCAATCCATACCCAACACTACCTGATAGGATCCTAAAGGAATAACTCGGAGGTCAAGTGTAGTGGAGAAGACTCCCAAATCGAGTACACAACTCTCCACATACGAGTCCACGGCGAGTTTAGCCCCAGAGGCCAACTCAACCTGCCAACTATCTGGCTGCCTAGCCACCACTAGCCCACACTGGTCTACAACAGAAGGAGATATAAAAGAATCAGAAGCACCTGAATCAAAAAGTACTGAGACAGAAATACCCCTGATAGTACCTATCATCTCAATGACTGTGGCCTGATGCTCAGCCTGGCGGTTGTCAACCGCTGCATACACACGATGGGCGCATCCCACGTCACCCACCGTCTGCTCAGATCTAGGAGCTCTCTGCATATCCATAGTAGTGGGCTTGTGCAGACACATACGCACATAATGGTCTGGAGCCCCACAAATAAAACATCCTCATGTACCCCTCTGAGATGGGGTCCCTCCTGTGCTCTGGTGAACTGAACCTGTCGGTCCAACCCTAGCAGACTGCTGCGAGTGGGCTGGCTGTGAGTGATGAGTACCCGGCCTCCTGTCTCTAGACCCACCAAAACCACCTCTAGACCCACCTCGCTGAAAAACTCTGAGTCTGTCTACCCCTCTGATGCTAGTGTCCCTGATGTTGTGTCTACTGTGATGGGTGTGGAGGAGCTCTCGATGCTGCTGGAGAAGACCAAAATCCTCCTCTAGGGGGTGGTACTACTCCCCGTGCTCTCTGACTCTGGAATGCCTGAATCCTGTCCTGGAACTTGCTCTTGTTTCTATCTCTGTGCTCCTGAGCCTTGGTCCTATTCTCCTCAGCTAAGTAGGCCTTCTCAATGGCCTTCTCAGCGTGGGAGGAGATAACATCCTAACAGCTCCTGCTATATCTACATTCAGGCCCCAAATGAACCTATTTACCTGCAACTTCTCGTCTTGCAGGTAGTCTACATACTGCAAGAGATCCAAGAACCTGCTCTCATACTGCGCCACTAAGCCAGAACCCTGTCGTAAGTCGTGAAACTCATCGATCCTCTTCTGCACAAAATGCTCTGACATATACCGGGCCCTGAATCACTCCTCAAACAACTCCCAGGTCACTGTATCCCGAGTCAAATGGAGTTTCCGCTCCTCATTCCTCCACCAAATTCCTTCTATGTCTCGAAGGAGGTGTATGGCGAACCTGGCTTTGACATTGCTCTCATGAGAGTGCAAACCAAAGCAAACTATCCAAGCTAAGGAGCCAGGACTCTACCCCAAAGCCATCTGTCAAACCAGTAAACATAGGTAGCTGAAGGTGAAGAAGGTCTCAAATCACACTACCTGTGTCTCGATCCTGGTGATGTGGTCTAACAGGTGAAAGAGGTCGCCTATCTCCAAATGGTCCCTCGAAGCTATGTGATCGGCTGTGACGAAACGAGGCCACCCTCTCGCCAAGGATGGAAGGGCTGCATGACCTCTCTCGTCTCGGAATGTCGTGCTCAGGTGGCTTTGGATGTGCATCCTCTCGAAACAACTCCTCATCTCCCAACTAAATGTCCTCCTCTCTCGGCACCTATGGTGGGGGAAGATGCTCCTGTATGATGCACCTATCAGCTGCTGCACGGGTCTCCAATATCTGAGGCCCAAAATTGGGTGCTGGCGGCTCTCGCGTAGGTGCACTACGTCCCGAACCTCGAGCCGATCGTCCTCTCTTGAGTGCCATCCTGAACCCGAGGTAAAAATAAATAAATAATTTTAAAAATGGTTTATAATTTATTTATTTATTTTATTTATATTATTGTTATGATCGATAATTAATCTAATGCTTTGCTTAAGCCTCTCATTTATTAATAATTAATTTGTCTAGAACCAAATAAACACTAGCCAAATAATAATTTAATTAATTTACTCTATTAAGCTCCCTAGGGTCATAAATAAAATATCTACACCCCTAGCAAATAATTAGTCTTCCCCCTTTTTAACAATTTATTATGTTATCCTACACACTAATTTAATTTGTTTTCCCCCCTATGTAATTAGTTGATTTCCCACACACTCCTTCTAAGGTTCAATTATTTATTCCCATTAACTAAAATCATTAGACTTAAAGGGTTGCGCCCTCAGTTATTGAAGCACAGCCCTAGGATCAAACAAATCTTGGCCCTAGATTTCTAACTTGCCCTAAATTTGCCCTAATCATTTCCTTATGTTATTTTCTTTTCTTTTCATTTGAAAAAATCATTTCTTTTCCACGTTTTCTCACATTTCAGTTCATTCTTCTTTTACCTATTTCTCTCTATCTTTGTTTTTATCTTTCTTTTCTCTTTATCTAAAAAACTCCTGTGCAGGTTGTTTACAGGATTTTCAGGAAGAATCTTTGAAGGATGGAGTCACTCTTTGTGATTCAAGGCTTGTGGAAATCCATTAAAACATTCCATTTAACTCCTGACGACGACACCAATATTATTTTTAGTTTAAGTATATGGACTTTCGGAGATTGATTTCCAGGTTAATGTTGGCTGCATTCTGAGGAGTTTTATGTTTTGAACCTAGCGTATATATATATATATATAATCCCATTTATATTTTTCATGAATAAAGCTGTATCGGCGATAGAAGTTGGATGGATAGTGTCCTAAGATGGCCGGCATTACAACAACGAAGAGGTTTAATCAAGAGAAAATTTTATCCAGTTCCTTTTTGTGGGGGCGATGCAGGGTTTCTACGCAGGGCAGTCGTCTGGCACGGGACATGGTTGGGGGTGCAAAGGGATGGTAGGGGGTAAAGATGGAAGGGGAGTAAATTGGAGGGTAGGGATTGATTTTTTTTGTTTCACCGGGGGGGGGATTCTTAGGGCAAGGGTGCAGGGGGGGGGGGACAGGGATAGGGAGGTGCCCTCATAGGGGGCAGGGGTTTAAGTTAACAGGGAAGGGAACAGGGTTTTAATAATCGGGTCCATGCGGTTGGGGGTTGAAGGGCCCCCCCTCCAATATCACAGTTCAAAGCACAGTTAAGATTTGGTGGCCGTATTTTAGGCCCTATGGTTTAGGGACCCTTTCCAGGGCAAATAGTCAAATTTAAGGTTTATATTATATTATATATATATGGGTAACTTTTTTATTTTAATGTTTTATTATAATTTCTTTTTATTTATTTATTTTATTTATTTATGGAACAACAATGTATACACATTTATATTTTTATAATATATATATATATATATATATATATTATATATATATGTATATATTTCGTTTTAATTAAATATGTAATAATTTATATATATATATATATATATACTAAATATGAATATTCTAAAACATTATAAATCTTATTAAAATTATTATGCATTATTATTTTATTTACTTTTTTATTAAAAGATATAGTTCATATTATAAAGAAATGTTAAACTAAATTAAAAGATTATATATATATATATAAATATTTATTTTCTAACTATAACAATACTATCTAACCCCCCCCCCCCCCCCCCCCCCCCCGTTTTCTCTTATGGGAAAAAAATAAAATTTCAAGGTATATAAATGATTTCATTTCATATAACAGTAAAATTGCAATACAAATCATTATAAACAACTAATATACTCAATTTCAAACAATAAAACTCCATGAACACTAATATTTTCCTTTAAATGAAGATAACTACATAGTATCTCAAATTTCTTTTCAATACCTAACTAAAGAAATCTTTCAGATTTTCATGCAAGGAAGGTTACAATAAGGACATGTCCATGTATTTTTTTTTTTTAAATGCAAGACTAAATAATTTACTAGTTACCCAAGAGTCCACGTGTTTGAACCACAACTCTGATACCAAAATGTAGTGCCATAAATTTTTTTTCCCATTTTAAAAGTAAGCACACTAAATATTTCAGATTTTATATGTAATGCAAACTAAATATTTCAAGTTTTCAAGTGTATATTGCATAACTATATATTGTGCAGATTTCAAACAAAACAATCACCTTCCAACAAGAGACATTGAAAATAAAAAGTTCATGGTTTCATTTTGATCTCAAATGATAATATTACAAGATTTTAGCACAATAAAAATAAAAACTTTCTTAGTAAAGACCAAAGTTTACAAGAAGCAATAAGTACAATAATGGTTATTTACAAGAGTGTCCATAGACTTGACAAGCCACATTTATTTACAAAGTGAAGGCAATGTCATAAAGATGAGAAAGACCAAGATGGCAAGAAACTCCATCTATCTCCAACTTGAGTCTCCAACTCCAATGTTCTTAAGAATCCAACTCCAAGAGAACATGGCTTGTTTACCACCCAACCAATAAGCATCATCACATGCCTTTCCATGGTTGGAAGCCATGCTAGCCTCCCCCAAGCCCATGGGAGAGAGGAACAAACTTCCACAATGTGCACAAGTATGAAGGGGATAAAACACATAAGAAAGACATAAAACCATTTAACACATAGACAAACTACAAATGATAAAACAACAACATGAGGATAACAAGGTCAACCTCACAAGGGGGAAGAGAAGGAGTAGGATGCCCAAATCAAAGGTGTCCAACCATAGGAGCACCAACAAAACATGCTTACACAACTCCTTATACCTCCTAATCAATCATCCTCCTTATTCCTCCTTTATGCTATAGAAATCCTTCTTGGGAGGATTTTCAAACCCAAAAGGGTTTCCTCACCAAGAATGGGGAAAGGTTAAAGCCATATGAACCTTTCTCCCACCTCAAACCATATGAGGGGATGAGAAGGGACCTTCATGGCTTGACCAACAACCATGAGGTTTGAGAGGGAAATCCCTCTCTCTTCCCCTACATTCTCAGAAAACCATCAATCCAAATGATGGTGGAGAGAAAACAAAAAAAAAACAAGAACAAACAAACAACTAAATTCACCATACACTTCACAATACATCATTTCACACACACCATTTCATTGATCAAAGCCTAGTTAACAAGATAAAGCACAACTAAGAAAGAAAAGGGTTAAGAACCCTACCTCTATAATGCTTTCCAAGACTCTAAGCTTTTCCCTTTGTCCAAGCTCACCTCCAAGCTCCCAAAATTCTCCAAGTGCTCCAAAAAAAATGAACCAAGAAGACCCATTCCTTCCACATGAGGAAGAATAAGAAGAGGAACCCAAAAGTTTCCTCACCAATGGGAAAGTGACAAGTGTCACCCCCTCTCCTCTCAAGAGTCAAAGATTCCAAAAACCAAATAAGTAAGAGTAAACTCACCTTTTAATCCCTTATCACCCAAAATACCAAAAACTAAAATAAAACAAAGTGGAGCAACTTTTAACAAAACACACAACCCAACCATCTTACATGGATGGTGACTAAAGAGGGAAAAATGGGAGGGAAACTCCCTCCAAACCTTGGAAATAAGCCCCACTACCTATTAGGTAGGGTCCAAGGGCCCATTTTCATGCTAAGGGAACTCCCAAACTCAAAAGGGGTCCCTAAAAATGCCCAAAATAACCCAATTTCGGGTTTGGCATGCTTGGGCACAAGGGTAGAGGGTGTGGGGTCCACCCAAGGTTCACATGTGGTCCCCAATCCCTTCTACCAACACACACACACACTTTCCCAAAACCAACACTTAACTTAAGATAAGATCATTAAACCCCTAAGCTAGTTTACTTAATAAAACACACCCTAAACCTAATTAATTTTACAAAACATAATTACATTACAATTGAGGGGTTCACCCATGGTTCCCAATTAAATACATCTATTCTAAGGCCTCAAACATTTAGCATGGTTAGGACTCAGCCCATGGGCCGCTTGTGCACAATTGCGTAGCTGCCCTGAAACCCATGCTCTCCTATACCTGTCACCTGCACACTCATTGCACACATTAACCGCATCTGTCCAATATAATAAACATCATCTATACATCACAAATTCAATCTAACTTATAATGTCCAAACATTATTAAACAATTGATAGTGCAATGCATACAATTATTCACATAGTTTTCCATGAATCATCCACCAAATAAAATTGCAACGACATACACTTAGGTTAGCATGAAAATTACCATCATTAAATCATAGAACACTATATCATTAATCAAATCAACCACAAGAGACTAACATCTAACCAATAAATCTATCATATAACCCTGTTAGTGTCATCAACATCATAAGAAATATATCAGTATACGAATCTAGTCCAATTGGCGCTACAGCGCCCAAAATGCCATAATGTCCATGAGGATAAAATATCATAGTAAAATGTCCAAAGTCTATCAGAGTCTCAATCAAAACATGTCTAGGAATAAAGGAACCGACATCTAACACTCCAACCATTTTCATGCGATAAAACATGTAATTTATAGCATTTTACAACAGAGCCTTTCCCCCCCAAAATCTAAACATTAAGTGCACCAGTGCTCGCCATGATCCTCGATCGTGATTCCCATAATCAAATCTGTAAAAATTTATTAGGTTCTCAAGGGGTAAATCTCTTCGAACCTCCCCTGCATTCAACTCCTTCCTCTGGTAGATCACTCTTCCTTTACTTGCCAACCACTTCCGCCCCTAATCTGTCAAATTTGGTTCCTTGCATGCCTTGGAAGGAAAAATGGAAGATCAGATCTGAGCCCAGAGCGTCAGATCTCATCTTAATGTGTAAAAGACATCCCTAGATTTTTCCTCATCAAACCCAGATATCAACAGGTCTTTCGCGTTCCGAGGAAAGAAAAAATTAGGCCTTGAATCTCACAGTTAGATTGTATATTTAATGGTGAGACATGTTTTCATATCTTCCCCACCAAACCAAGCCTCCAGATTAATGTTCATTTTCATTTGGCGTGCAAGAGCTCATAAGAAATGACCATAGAAAACCATAAGAATACTCCTAGCATCCCAGGAGCTCTGGAGTGAACATGGTAGAAAAATCAGATACAGATCCAAAGCTACGATTGATTTCTATTTTGAATTTGGACCATCCACATGGGAGATCCAATTTAGAGCAAGCCTATGGGTTCCCTTTTTCCTTTTACAACTTTTGAAAAAATGTAAAAATTTTACATTTTACTCTGCACCTCTGCCTTTGAGAAATGAGGCTGACACATGTCCTAAGTTGGGTCCCAAGGAACCACGGCTAAATTTTTCTATTTCACCTCTTTTTTGGAAAAGGAAAAATTTTCCCTCTTAGCTCCCTCTTCCACTTCTAGTCTCCAATGTGGGTCCCAGTGAAGGCTCTGCTTTTTATATTTAACTCCTTTTTTCATCAAAAGGAAAATTTTCCAATGTTCCTCTGAAAGTCCGCACCTCTATCATTTACTTGGGGAAATTTTTTGACTATTATCTGTCAGGCCCTGTGGGTCATTTTGATGATTTCAATTGTTTTGAACTGACAAGGGGCAAAAAATCCAAGTTTCCTCCGATGGTCTACTTCCCCACCCCTTTTTGAACTTTTCAAACTACCACATATTGTCACAATAGTGCATCTTGAGATGGTCCCCAAAATTTGAGACCTTAAATGAGTGTGGGCTCACCACATGTCTTGGCCTTCAAAAAACTTTGAAGGCTTGAAGCTCAGTGGAAGGTGTCATGTTTCATTCCGAGACAATTTCCTTTGGCCGTTGAAAAGTCCAAGCAAAATTTTAAAGTGCGGAGGCCTCCAAGTGTCATCTAGCTTCTTTAAAATGAAACTCAAGGGATGGTCCTCAAACATATGCGGGTTTTCCATGTGTCCCCAGGCCCCTTAAAATTTTTTGAAAAAAAAATACTAATATGGGAAGATCCAGCTGAAGCCTCCACGTGTCTCCATGGCACAATTTAAAATGGTGCCCAAAGCAGAGACCCTGAATGAGCAAGGGCTGACCACATTTCCCTATCCTGCCAAATTGTATTAGCTACATAAAATTTGTTTGAGTTGGAAAAAAGAGGAAACCTCACGTGTCCTCCCCAATTACTCCAAGGCCAAACCAAAAAAGAATCTTCAAATGAGCGTTGTTCTTCCATGTGACAAATCTTTTTCCAAGTTCAAAGTGATTCATTAAATTTTGAATTAGCCCATCATCCCCCACATCCAACCAAAAGAGGCCACGTTTCCTGTTGATGTAAGGAATAAATTTGATGGGAAAAATACACCCGTCAAACCGTAAAATGTAACAAAAATCACCATTTGAGCCTGGAGATGAAATTTTCTCCAAGGACGAGAATTTTTAGAAATGTTACAAGTCAAATTGTTCCTCTAAGCTACATCCATTTATTTTTTTCAAATTTAGGCAAAAAATGAAAAGGACAACAAATCTCAAGTTTCCATGGTTGGGGAAAATAGAAAAAACGGGAAAAGCCCACAGATTTTGATGAACAGAAATTACATACCCCTTCAAAAACAGAAGAAGTGAGGTTAAAACTTGAGACTCCTATACAAGATCATTGGCCCAAGGAAATGGATTGATTAAAACAATTCGAAGATTTCAAATGAAGGTAGAAGACCTTTCAGAGCACAATTGAAGAGACATAAAATTTGGCAGAGGCCGCAAATTGATAGGATTTTCAATGGCAAAATGGGGCTGAGACAAATATGAGCACCAACATTGGCTCCAACTCAGGGATGGGCATCCCTGCGAGTGCCACAAGAAAAAAGTTAGAAAAAGTGCCAAAATATCCATTGGGAAAAGGAGTCATGTTGCATAGCAACAAAACTAACCATCTCTCCAAAAATGAATAGAGAAACCAGCAAAAATAGGTCACCTGAGGACCAGAACAAAACATGCAAAAACACAAAAGATATGAACAAACCAACAAACTATACACTGTAAAAATGTTGTTCACCTTGATTCTGGGGAATCAATCTCAAGAAATTATTCAAATTTCTGCCATTAACAGGAAATTCAAGCAATTCCTCCATCCAAATCCTTCAAGAAGAAGGTATGCTCACCAATTTGAATATCAATGGAGTAAGGGCCCATCCATAGTGCATCAAATTTACCATGCTTTCCCTTATCTTCATTCCTATGTATCCCATAATAGCACAAGATCTCCATTTTATTGAAAGACTCTTGGATCATGACCTTCTTGTCAAATAAATTCTTTAGCTTTCTCTCTGAACTTTACATGCCTTTGGTGAGATGCCCTCCTTTCTTCATCAAGTTCAATAATCTGGTTAATGCGGGCATCATATGGACTTATTTCTTGATCTTTCCAGTTGTTGACATGAACTGAAATGAAGATAATTACATATGCAAGGGTTCAGACCCTGGCTTGAGTTCCATTGACCAACTCAAATGGGATCTTCCTAGTGGCTCTTTTAACATTAATGGGATTCTATCAGCCTAAACAACAAACTTCAACTGTTCACCCCATTTTATCTTGTTCAGCTCCAAGGTTCTTCTATAATCTTCAAGAAAATTTTTATTATTGGACTCAAATTTGTCCATTTCCTTGGGGATTGTAATTAGAGAAATATGTCAAGTTGATCGCATATTCTTTACACATTCTTCCACCAAAGGTTTGGCTCTTGAAGAATTATGGCATTGTCAACAAAAATTTTAATTGGCACTCCAAACCTCTGCAGATATTTATATGGTTCAACACATGAATCCATGAAAATTTGGTGTGTTAAGGATTTTGGTGGGGATTTTCCACCCACTTGGTAAAGTAATCAGTGGCTACAAGAATCCACTTATGGCATAGCACTTGAAGGATCTGAAATCTCAAATCCAATGAAATCCATTCCCCATTGCTTGAATGTTTCAATTGATATAGAATGCAAATCATTATCCTGAAGTTTCAGTCTTCTGAAGAAGCACTGGAAACTCTCACATCTTTTGACCAAATAGAGTTGTATCCTTGAAGAGAGTTTGCCACCAATAACCAGCCCTCAAGATCATGTGTGTTGTGACTCTTCCAACAAAGTGACCTCCTACAACTCCTCCATGGAGAAAATTTCAATTACCTTGGGGGATTGATCTTCAGTAATGCATTTCTTAAGAGAACTCCCTCCAAGGAATTCTTCAAAGAAAACCCATAATAAGTAATGACATATTTCTAAGAATCCAACATAAAATGCTCATTTTTGGTTCTTACTTAATTATCAGGGATAGCTCAACATGTCTGAGATAAAAAACGTACATCTCTTTATACCACTCAGAACTCATCAATTTTTCAAAGACATCTACCATTCCTTTTTCTACCTCATTTACCTCAATAGTTTGCAAGTTTCTCTCAATAAGCTTAACAAGCCCAAACCTCTCACCAACTTCATGGTTTAGATATTCCATGTCATATTCTTACAACTTGTTCACCCATTTGCATCTTTTTCTTGACTACAATTCCATCTTTGATAAGATGTCTTTTACCATGGTGTGGGGAAAAGCAAAAATTTTAGACTTAAATGTAAGGCATGAAAACCTTTGTTGCTTTTACCAAGGAAAATGCGTGTTTCTCCATAATAGTGTATTTCATCTCAGCCCCCTGTAATGCCTTACTTGAAAAAGGAATTGGCCTCTCAGCCCCTTCATCATCTTTCTGCAACAGGACAAGATGCAATAGTGTTCTCTGAAGCAAAATAAAATTTTTTGAAGTTGAAAAGGCTTCTTATAATCTAGAGCTATTAAAACAGTTGGCATGCTTTAGTGCCTCTTTAATCCCATTAACAGCTTGAATGGATCCTCCTCCCACTTGATGACTTAGGTCCTTCTTTAACATGGAATTAATTGGAATGGTCAACTCAGCCAAAAGTTTGATCATGAATATTCTAATGAAGTTTATCTGCCCAAATAAGGATTGAATTCCTTTCTTGGTTCTTGGAATTTGGAACCTTGCTGATGGCCTCTACCCTTTCTAATTATCAATCATTACCCCTTCTTGAGACACAATGTGATAAGCAAATTTATCCATTTTGTACTCCAAAATGGCACTGGATAGAACTTGGATTGAGTGAAATGACATACTTCTACATCTTATCCATCATAAATTTTACTTAAGTGAATATGATCACCTCACTTTCTGGAGAACACAGTCACATCATCTTGGTAAACAACAATAAAATCATTGATGTAATGGCAGAAAAGATACATCCATTTCCCATGAAAGTTGCTCTAGCATTCATCAGACCAAAGGGCATCCTGACAATACACATAAGTCCCCCAAGGAGTGGTAAAGGATGTTTTAATCAAGACTTGGATTCCTTCACCACAACTTGGTTATAACCAGGAGAAACCATCCAAGGGTAGAAAGTATACTTGAACACTGTCACTAGCTGAATAAATTTCCATGTACATGGTAAAGGATAATTTCCTTCAAGCCACATTATGTGCATGTGTTTGCTCAATATAAGTTAATGAAAAAACTAACACCTAAATAGTTCTTAACAAAGCAATAATTGAACAAAAAACTAAACACCATCAAGATAAGAATTAAACAAGGGTTAGATGCTAGCATTCATCAATACAAACTTTGAAACTAACAATGCTAAATATCTAAACTCCTCTATTCTCTAATTAACAACAAATAAATGAATGGACCTAAGTAAGCTCCATGGCTATCAAAATTGTTGCCTTAGTATGCTCAAGAACCTAGGAATGGGGGCTTATCAAATTTGGGCTACAAGACCCTTTTGACACCTCCCATATGACCTAAGCACTTTTAAGAAAGAGGCTTAACTCTTCAAGATGATGAATTCTCAAAAGGGAAAGGTGCAAGCTCTTAGTCTCTTTGCTATATGCTTTGCATTTGCTCTCTAAGGAGTTTAGGTGTAAGTAAAAAGGTAGGTGGAGGGCTCTTTATATAGCCCAAAGGATAAAGGATTCAACACATTCTCATGAATGTGGGATAAAGGTAAAACATGATTAGGAATGGATAAGGTTGCTTTATTAAAGGTAACCTTACTTTAGAAGGGTTTAATACATGTTTAGCAAGTCATGGGAGTTGGGGGGTATTTTAATTAATCAAAGGTGATTAATTAATAGGTAGGTGTAAGCTTATAGAATCATTTTTAGAGGAATATTAGTATGATTTAGGCTATTATAAGGGGATTAAATCAATTAAATATTGATTTATTGGTTAAATGGAAGGGAAAGCTAATTAATTAATAATAATTAATTAGTCTAGGTAGAAGGGGCAATTTATTAACGGAAGGTCGTTAATTAGGGTATTTGTTGGATAGGCAACTTAATCAATTAGCTTAGTGTAATTAATTAATGATGATATGAGGGAAAATGAGTGCTTTTGACGATATGTCTTTGATTTGCGAGAAAGGGGATAATTAGCACAATTTAAGTATTTAAATTGCTTGGGTGTAATTATAGGTGTCTACATTTTCCCCTCTTTGGGGTGGCGTAAGTGATGCCACTTCAAAGATAGTAGACAGAAGAGATTTTGAAGGGATAGAAGAAAAATTAGTAGGAGGGAGAGATGCCCCCTCGAGTGTCGATGGGGTGATGGAATAAGCCGATCGACGATAGAAAAAGGTGAGATAGTAGGTAGAAGAATGGGGATGAGGCAGGATGCCTCGAGGAGAGAGAGAATTAGGGGTGAAAGGGAAATGGTGTAGAAGAAATATGGATGCGGGGAGAGAAGAGCTTAATCTCTAGCCGCTTATTTGTTTGGAACAAATTTGGCTATGTCATCATATTGCCATAGGAACTACATCATCGGTCCTTATGAAAAATATAAGCATACGACAAAGGTAGAATGACATGAAAAGCCATACTACGAACAATTGTCCATTGTTGAAAGTACCAACTCCACGCAACATAAATAATGCAATGTAATACGAGAAGGAAACAAGCTCATTTAACAGGGAAAACAAGTACGAACACACATATCTAACCCAACAACGGTCAAGACAATTGTAAAAATGTTTTGTTATCAGTGCTGAAGAGATCCACAAGTTCATGATTGACGACAAGGGTTAAAAATGATGCCCCAAGAAAGGATACATGCAATGGGAAATGAAAATGGACACGGGGTCCATTAAAAGCATTTGTGCGCAACAAAACAGCACCAGGCAACCAAAAGTGCCCCAGAGTACAGACGAAGCAAGCAGCTAGCTTTTGTGAATGGTTGTGAATCCAGTGATCCATGAGTCATATTAATCAGGGAAGATGTGAGACAAACCAACAGGATATGGAGAAAATACCATGTGCAAGACACAAGTTTCAGCCCTAAGAAGCAAGTTACCATTTTGTAGGGTGTTTTACTTTTTAGGAATGTTTTGAAAATTTTTGCCTTGTTTTTAGATTTATATATATATATATATATTGTTTTTGTTGTTTTCTCGAAACAATGTTCTATTATTTTTGTGTTTTGTGAAACAATTTTCTATTGTTTTTGTGTTTGGTGAAACAATTTTCTGTTGTTTTTATGTTTTCTCAAAATAATGTTCTATTGTTTTTGTGTTTTTAACAGTTTTCCAAAGCTATGTGCAGGTAACCAAGAAAGCATGGATGCCCCCAGCGTTAGGTGGGGAATATACAAGGGCAGAAGCCACGAACATATGAACAAGAAGGTGAAGTCATTGAGTTGCCCCCAGCGTAAGATGGGAAATAACGAAAGACCACGTCCCTTACAGATGAATAGAAGAAGGCAAAGCCGGATCAAGGCTGGACTAGATGGTGTGCACAAGGAAACTCAAAGGTAGAACCAGGTCCAGGACAAAGACAACTACCCTTCTAATATAGAATGCTTGTGAACAACGAATCCACCCGAGGCGTCGGAAATCAGTTTTCACCCAAGGACTTGTCCAAAGTGCCACAATTGCGTGGTTTTCACTAGTGGATGACCTGTTTTCTCTTTTTCTTTTTTCTTTTTTTTTTTGATTTGTTTTCTTTTTAATGTTTTTATATTTTTTTGTGATTTTTATGAATTTCTTGTGCCATGTTTAGGCATAAAACCTCTTAAGATGCATGGAATTCATGGGCTCCAGGAGCTCATCACCATTGGGGTGAGCCAACTTGTATGCCCCTGTGCCATACTTGGCAACTATGACATAGGGTCCTAACCAGTGTGGTTCGAACTTCCCTTTCTTTTCTTGCTCTGCTCTGGTGTTGAACTAGTTCGCCTTCATAACTAAATCACCCACCTCAAACTGGTGAGGGATGATTCTCTTGTTGTAGTTGCGGGAGATTCTGTGTTGATATAGTTTCAGGTGATTAAGAGCGCGAATGCGTCTCTCATCCAGGAGCTCTAACTTAGCCAATCTTGCCACTTGGTAATCTTCATCCTTATCCAAATAGTCCCGAAGAGAAATTTGCAGGGATGGGAGTTCAATCTCTAAAGGGATGATAGATTGTGTCCCGAACATGAGGGAATATGGCGTCACACCCGTAGGAGTGTGAATTTATGTTCGGTAGGCCCAGAGGGCTGGGTGGATTTGTAGGTGCCAGTTTCAACCAGTTTTGCTAACCATCTTCTCCATTATCCTTACCAAAGTATTGTTTGTTGCCTCAGCTTGTCCATTACCCTGAGGGTAATATGGCGTGGACAATTTCAATCTAATTTGGAACCGTTGGCAAAGACCTTTCATAGTTTTGTTCTTAAACGACTTCCCATTATCTGTGACAATGGCTGCAGGGATACCATATCGGCAAATAATGTGATTCATGATGAATTTAGAAATCTATGCTCCTGTGACATAGGTTAAAGGGACAGCCTCCACCCATTTTGTAAAGTATTCTATAGCTGTGATGATATGTGTATGACCATCATATGAGGTAGGAGTAAGCTTCCCTATTAGATCAAGTCCCCACTTGGAGAATGGCCACAGGGTAGTGATTGGTTGCAATGGTTGTGATGGAGCATGGATGAAATTTCCATACTTTTCGCATAGCACACATTTTCTAACATAATTACAACAATCAGTTTCCATGGTGGGCCAATAGTAACCTACTCTTAACATTTTCTTAGCCCAGACCATTCCGTTTATATGTGCTCCGCATACTCCTTCGTGCACTTCTTTAATTACCTGGATTGACTCCGGCACATCCAAACAACGTAACAGATTCCCATCGTAGCCACGACGATAAAGTGTACCTTCTAACAGGGTGTAACGGGCTATCTGCCGAATTAGGCTCTGCTTTTTAGAGCGGGAGATTTCGGGAGGGAATGTACTATCCTTAAGATAGGTGAAAATGGGTTCATACCATGGTGAATGGGGACCAACAACCTCACAAGCCAAGAAAGATTTTTGCATGTCATATGTGGGCTGGTGTAGATTTTCTACGAATAATGGCATATCATTGTTCCCTGGCGGAATACGAAGCATAGATCCCACCATTGCCATAGCATCTGCCGATCTATTCTATGCTCTTGGGATTTTCTCAAAAGTAATGCGCACAAAATACTCCTTCAGAGTTTCCACCAACTTCTTATAAGGTATGAGCTTGTCATCCTTAACTTTATACTCATCATTAACCTATTTGATGATTAGCTGTGAATCACCTACAACCTTCACATGTTGAATATTCCACTTGATGGCTAGCTTCATCCCTTCAATGAGTGCTTCATGTTCCGCAATGGTGTTCGTGCAAGGGAAGGCCAGGCGGAAAGCCTGTGGTATAGGATCACCTAAAGGAGTAATAAGGACCACTCCTGCACCTAAACCATGAAACGTAAAAAATCCATCAAAATGTATCTGCCATATGACGGATTCTTCAATGTAGAGAAAAGATGCATCTGGCAGATCCAGACTCAAAGGTTCTATGCTTTGCAAAGGTGCTTCCGCTAGCTGGTCAGCAAGTACTTGTCCTTTAATTGATTTTTGATGGACAAATTCTATATCAAACTCACTGAGTAGAATGATCCAATTAGCCATTCTACCTATGAGGGTGGGTTTGGACAACAAATACTTGAGTGGGTCGACCTTGGATATGAGCTTGGTCTTAGTATTTAGCAGGTAATGGTGAAGTTTCTAAAAGGTAAAAACAACAGCCAAGTAAGCCTTCTCAATCTGAGGATAATTACATTCATAGGTGATGAGGGTGCGACTTAGATAGTACACTGCTTTCTCTTTATGGCTAAGGTCATATTGGGTGAGCAGTGCACCAATAGCATATTGCGTAGCGGAAATATAGAGAAAAAGTGGTTCTCCCGGAGTGGGAGGCATGAGGATAGGTCGATTAGCCAGGTACTGTTTAAGAAAAGCAAAGGCTTGTTGTTGCTCAGGTTCCCAAATGAAAGTGATGTCCTTCTTAAGAAAATGAGTGAATGAGTGACATTTATCTACAAGCTGGGAGATAAAGCGGTGAATGGCTTGAATTTTCCCTTGCAAGCTACGTAGTTGCTTGATATTCTCAGGTGGAGGCATTTCTGTGATGGCAGATACTTTAGTAGGGTCTACCTCAATACCTCGTCTTGACACGATAAAGCCTAATAGTTTCCCAGATAGCACACCAAAGACACACTTCTTTGGATTTAGCCTGACTTTGTATTCACATAGGCATTCAAAGATACGCCGCAAAATGATAGGATGTTCCTCTCTTGTTTTGGATTTTCCCAGGATGTCGTCTACATATTCTTCCATGATGTCATGAATCATATCATGAAATATTACTGTCATGGCCCGCTGATAAGTTGTTCCCGCATTCTTAAGGCCGAATGGCATCACCTGATAACAGAAGGTGCCCCAAGGAGTTGTGAAAGATGTTTTGTGCTGGTCTTCCTCAGCGATCTTAATTTGATTATAACCTGAAAAGCCATCCATAAGTGATAGCATTTCATACCCTGCGGTTGAGTCAACAATCATGTCAATGTTGGGCAACGGAAAGTCATCTTTAGGGAAAGCTTTATTGATGTCCCTAAAATCTGTGCAAATTTGGATACCAATAGGTTTCTTCTGGATAGGAACAATGTTCGATATCCATTCAGAATAATCATTTGGCCTGATGAAGCCTGCTGCAAGCAACCTTTCCAACTCTTATTTAACTAACAAGGCTAGTCTTGGGTGCATCTTTCGAAGCTTCTGTTTGATAGGCTTAGCGTCTGCGTGCACAACCAAGTTATGCACGACCAAAGTTGGATCTAAGCCGGGCATGTATTTTTAAGACCATGCGAACACATCAATAAACTCTCGCAGTAGCATAGTGAACGTATTTTGTTCTCTGGCTGAGAGTGATGCTCCCAATTTTACTATCTTGGGATCTTCTTCAGTACCAATATTGACATCAATGGTTTCTTCAACTAACAATTTTGATAAATCCTCCATACATGTGGGATCGGGAGGTAGGTTGAGATCTTCATCTAAGGATGTCTGTAGGAGATTTTCATCCTTGGCGTGGTCACTTTATTTGTCCTTTGATTTTCTTATTTGTTTGTTAGCCAATGCCTCAAAGAGGTTTTCACTGTGTGACTTGGACTGTGAATTTTTCCAAGGCTTTTCTTTAGAACTCTTGCCCTTGCTTTTCCTTAATTTTTTATGACCACAAAGTTTAGCCTCCTCCCCGAAGTAGGCGCAGGTGTCTAAGTCAATAAAGAAACCCTTCTTGTGATCTCCAATGGGAATTGTATCCCTTATGCCCATGAAATCTGCAATAGCCTCGTCATTCTCGAATAAATCTAGTGGCACGTGATGTTGTTGGTCCCATTCAACAAGGGAGGGGTATACAAGGTCAAGGGTTGGTTCATTGGGGGTGATGATTAGGACAGCATTATTCATGAAAAGGTTTGTGGAGGCCAAATCCTCATAATGGCTACAACAGGAATCCGTATCGCTATCTAGATAATCAGAGATATCCTCATGCTCAGAACAAGTCGCATCTTGATCGTTGGGGTGTGCTCCATAAGGGCGAATCCCAATGACATATCTTTTTGTTTTGAAATGTGGAAGAGGGACTGGTTCTCTTTGTCCTTGTTCATTCCTCCCACATCCTAGGCCTTTGTAGCCCATGGAGTACATCATTCTGCTAGATTTTTCATATTCTGGGGTTTGATAACAAGATGGCTAAGTGTCCTCAGGGACCCAAATAGTAGGTGGATCAAGTAATTTTTCCTCAGCTAACAAGCCTCCAGGTAGGAACGACCCAATAGTATGTTCCTCTCTAGGTCTCCTGAAGTGGTAGTTGGGTCGACTTCTAGTCTTGGGCGATAAGGAGAGGTCAGAAACCAAGAGCGCTTGTTGTACATTATACTCCCCACAACCATATTCCAGAATTTTCATCTCCCATGAATTAAATGGAGATGTTGAAGTAGATGCCCCATGAGTGCAAGAACTAAGAGAATTTGAATCTACTCGAGATTCCATGGCCTCAGAATGAAGAGGGACAGGTATATTTGTGGAGGGACATGCATATGTACCCTTTCGTGCAAAGCTATTAAGATCTCTACAATGAGTAAAGGGCTCCGAGTCTCTTGGTATTGCTACTGTATGTCCCTCATGCTTCAGCTTGATGCATTGATGAAATTTTGATGGCATTGCTTGCATGGCATGGATCCATGGTCGGCCTAGAAGCATATTATATGGAAGTTCCAAGTCTAAGACGTGAAACTTTGTCTGATGGCAAGTGGGGCCCACGTCCATTGGCAGCATAATGGTGCCTACTGACTCTCTTTCCGCGTTGTCATATGCGGTGATAGTAATGATATGGGACTCAAGATCTTTTTCCGTATGTCCCAATTGTTTGACTAATTTAAGCATATAGATGTTAAATCTAGATCCGTTATCCACAAGAACCCGTTTGATTTTCCTGTTGGTAACAACTACCTCAATGTATAAGGGAAGATTATGTGTAGGATTCTCGGTAGGGACCTCCCTATGGTTGAAAGTGAGATGCTCACTGGGTGCAATATTTGCCACTACAGCTTGAAGGTATGCAGGATCGACTTCTAAAGGCATTCCCGACCCCTAAAGAGTTTGATACAAAATTTCCTTATGCGCATTGGCTATCTTGAGAAGATCTAAGATCGAGATCTTAGCAGGTGTCTTCTCAAGTTGTTCTAAAAGGTTATATTTACCAGTTTGCGGGGTCAACAAAGAGGTTTCTAGAATCATGAGGCGGGCACACCTTGTTACCGCAGCGCAGTCCTTTCCCTTGATCCGGATGATATTGACACGTTCAGTAGGGGAGTGAATACATTCGATAAGTGAATCGTAATGATTGTTATCTCTCTTGGTATACAAGTAATTCGTGGCTTTATAGGTTTGGGATGACTCTCCCCGATTCGGTTTTGCCTTTTCCAACTTATCATGCTTGGGGAATGGTTCCTTTTAAATCCCCATTTTCTCGTTAGGTGTTTGCATGTGGATAGGGTTATCCACCTCTATCTCCCCATTGTCAATGAGGTCTTGAATATAGTGGCGAAGTCACATACATCTGTTTCTTTTAAGACCTTTAACGCGATGCATTTCACAGTATTCATGCTCCTTATACCATGAAGGTTTAGGATTGTTGTCATCAAACAGTTGCATTGTAGGATAGGTCGTCATGTGGGCCGCATCCAACTGTTTTAGTATGACAGACAATGGTTCATTGAGGGAGGTGAATGTTCATCACTTTGGTGGTGGTTGAATTGGGCCCTTGGTCAGTTTAAAAGGTTGACTGGTTTGGACCGTTTGAACACGTTTGGAATCAGTGATACCGTCTCCCACCACGTTTTTGTTTTTGTTAAAGATCTTTGGCTTTTCAGCAGGTTTGACACTTTGGTTGTCTTTAGATTGGGTTTTGAGGGTGCCTTTGGCAATGAGAGCCTTTTCTATTTGAATCCCTTTCTCGATAACCTCCTCAAAGGTGCGGACACAATGCATTTGGAGGTGGAAAGCTATATCTGGGTTGAGATTAGGGACGAAAATACTGACTAGCTGCTTCTTAGGGAAAGCACAAGGGAAGCGACTAGCTATCCCTCTCCATCATTGGAGGAAGCTGGCGAAGGTCTCATTTGGGTGTTGTTTTATGCCATACAAGTCTGCCATGGTGACATCACTCTCTATGTTATATGAGAAACGACGCACGAATCTTTCTGCCAATTCTGGCCAGGTGAAAATTGATCCTCATGGCAAGCGCATAAACCATTCTAATGCTTGACCTCCGAGACTCTTAGGAAAAAGTCTGCTGAGGTAATTATCACTATAAGACACCTCTTGACATGCCATGTAGAAATATTTAACATGATCCCTTGGGTCTCCCTTTCCTTTGTATTTTTCAAACTTTGTCATATCAAATTTCTTTGGAAAGGGTTGAAGGGTCATTGTATTGTCAAAAGAATATGGGCATAGTTCTTCATATTGGTATTTCCTAGAACTCCCTATATTGCTTTCTTGTATTCTCGCAAGCGTTGCTTTCATATATTGTACGTCTTGTGTGAGCAATTGTTCTTTAGTGGGAGAAGCGGGGATGTGTACATGATGATACCCTGTGTCTTCTTCTCCTTGGTTTTCTCGATGGAGTTCGTGGATCCTAAACTTAGGATTTTACTTTTGAACGTTCTTGTTTGTGTCTTTCTGTACTTGGAAAGTAAGCAAAGCTAGTTTTTGGCTTAAGTTACTGAGTTGTTGTTGGATTGTGACTTGGTTTGTGTCTTTTTCTTCTAAAGGTTCCTCCTCTTCATATTGTGGAGGTTCTTCCCCTGTCTCATGTTCTATCTTGTTTCTTCGTGGCACTTTGATGAGGGGGTATTCTATGCCCTACCACTTTATCATTTTCTGCGTAAGAAGTGGAAGCATGTCCGCCTGTTAAAATATATTCCATATTGATAAGGGGGTGTTCCTCCTTAGTAGTGTCATTTGTTTGTAGTATTGGTTCCTTCTCAATGGGAAATTTGGCCCCTAATTCCATGACCCGTGCCAAAAATCTATCTTTGTTTCTAAGGAGAAACTCATCTAGTAGAGTGGGGTCAAAATCAAAGTCTGTGTGTGGTGATTCTAATTCATTTCCACTATGATCGACCATCTCTTCTGTTTCCTTTTCTGCAGAAAATAGTGGTCCTAGATCGTGTCCGATAAATGGGTTTGACCCTTGTCTGTTAGAGGTTTCCCAAGCTTGCACCTGTTGTTCCTCTTATGTTTGTTTCTTTAACCCTAGACACGTCTTGGGAGCCATGTTTTTGTGATAAATTTCACTAAGGTAAGTTATAGATTTGTTCAAAATTCAATGTCTACCCCTAAGTGAAACACAAGATGTACGTGTTAAGAGTAAATTAACAGTGTGAGAATACCAATGTGATAAAGTGATAAATTCACCAATGAAACAATCGTTTGGTAGCAAAACCTAATCAAATGAGATACTTCTTAGACTACGTTCCAAAGTAATTTACGACGCCAGATGATTAACAAGATGTCTCCACTTATGCCAAGTTCAAAGGAAATGAACAAAACGTAAGTAAAAACAAGAAGTCAAATGCGATCTCCCAATCAAGATATACAGATGAGAAAGCTCAAGTCTTGATTAAAACCTATATCTCAAAAAGTTCCAATTACAATTTGTGAATGACACAACAATATCACCAAGATATGTTAACCCACTTTGTGAGAAAGTGAAGTATTGATATCGAGGTGTTATTGATATAACATGCACAAATAGTAACACCTAGCACCTCTTTGAAATCGAGGTAATAATAGAACCGAACTAAAAAAAAGCTCAAAGTATAGCTAGGAATAGTTAAAAATGTGTGAAACATAATCATACAATATAGGTATTTATGTCGAGTTTACAAGAAACAAGACATAAATATCGAAATTGTAGTGATACGATACAAACAAGCGAATTCTTTTAAGGAATTATGCTGTGATGAACCATGCCTAACTACAATGACGATCTTGACGTGGGTATCAAGAACACAATGGCTAACGAATGACGTGAAAACACCTCCGCTCACTTTAGAAGTTTAACTAACCCAACCGTAAATATGGATGGGCGTAAACGGACATAAAAGTGCGAGAAATAGTCGAATGGAAACACAAAGGTAATCACGCCTCTTTTGATCAACAAAGTGTCAAAAGAATATGAAGGAAATAAATCAAGAAAAAAAAAGATGAAAACTGCTACCCTCACTTCGGTAGAGTTTCGCCTCGCCCTAAGGCAAGTAAAAACTAAGCGAAAGTAATACGTCACACGTTTCTCAAAAAATAAGGTTCATAACTCAACATTGTTTTCAAATGGTCAAAGTGGGCTCCTGGCCAAATTATATTCTCCTAGGTGGTTCTCTCACCCTAGGTGTTACAAAGTTGCCACGAGCGAGCGCGATTTACCCAAAAATTCACACTGACTAGTTTGGGAGTATCTCGGCTTTACTTTACCCCCTTCAAGAACAGTAGGCAACTAGTGCGTCTACGTGTACTATCACTGGGGTCGCCACAACGGACAACCTGTAACTCTATCTCACAAAGGAATCACTAGTCAAGTAGGTAGTGCCGAGCACTTCCCGTTTCGTCGACAAGGTTACCTCTTGTGTGGACTACTTTGGGGTTCCTGGAACAACCCCCATTGTTGTAGCTTAAGGCGTTATGCCAAAGGGGTTATGTTCCAGTTGAGCAGAGAAGGACGTACCCTTTTACGAAACCTGCAATACAGTGTTTTGAATATGTTGTTCTTTTTATCTTGTTTAATTAGGTGTGGTTTGCTTGAACACCTTTTGGCAACCTGTATAACAACTGTATTAGTAGTTTTTGATTTTGTTTTGGTTCCTCCTTTCTTTGAAAAGCGTTTTTAGGTCCTGCACTCAAGCGTTAGTAGTTCTCCAAGAAAATCACATTATTTAAAAGAGGATTAAGAGTTTCTTTTGATTCTCAAGATCATCCAAGGATGCAAGAGAAGAGCATACACAATAAATAATCCAATTAAAAAGTAAAGAAAATCTTTTCAATCAATGAACCATATAAAATTCTTGATAAATGTTCATTCCCTTAAACCAAAAGTGAAAGATGAAGTTTCCAATTTATCAAATGTTATAAAATGAAGACTAAAGTTGCTTTTGATACTCAAGATCACCCTAAGGTGCAAGATAAGAGCATACACAAACTTTATCCCAACTATATAGAAATGGAAAACTTCAAATCAAAGGACCATTAAAAAATGTTTTGTAAAATGTTCATTTCATTAAGCAAAATGAATAATCAAGTTTCCAAGTTTAATCCCAATGTTAACAAGATAGAGATCAAAGTTGTTTTTGATTCTCAAGATCACCAAAAGGTGCAAGAGAAGAGCATACACACGCTTTGGACTAAATCGAGTAAGCATGGAATTACAACATTCATCAAAACATTAGACATGTTAGAAAATGATCAGTTTTAAAATAACAGAAAAACCTGTAATTTATGTAAGTATAAATCCCAAATTTATGTTTTCATTGCATAGTTAACTTCAATACCTTTCCAACGTAAAAAAAATTGAGTCATTTTAAGTTCGGGAGCAAACGTTTTGGCCTTTGGAAGATGGGTTACACATATGCTCTTATGCTCATGGGTATGCACTTGACATGCACTCAAAAAATGTCAAAAAAAACGTCCCTTAATCTACAAAACGGGTAAATTTTTCCAACCAAGATTCAATTTTGACAACAACCAATCACATTAATATATTAATAGAAGACTCAATGCTATCAAACATTAACATACATGCTCAAGAATTTAAGATTTTCAAGAAATTGACAAAACTAGCATGTAGAATGATGAAAAAGTAAGCTCTAAAAAGGAAAACATGATGAAATCTTGAAATTTTCTCACCAAGATTAAATTTTGACAGCAACCCACCACATTAATATGTAAATAGAAGACTCAGCACTACCAAACACTAACCTACATGCTCAAGAATTGAAAATTTTCAAGAAATTGACAAAACTAGCATGTAAAATGTTGAAAAAGTAAGCTCTAAAAATGAAAACATGATGAAATCTTGAAATTTTCTCACCAAGCAACCCACCACATTAATATTTGGCTCAGCACTTCACCTCCTTCATAAAATTTTCAAGAAATTGACAAAACTAGGTAGAATGTTGAAAAAGTAAGCTCTAAAAATGAAAACATGGACTTGAAATTTTCATTTTGATAGCAACCCAATTTTGCAAACACTCCTTATGCTCAACAAAGGAAGAATCAAGTTAAGTAAAATCAAAAACAAGTTAGATCAACATGTGTAAAAGAGGGTTAGTAACCAAAAATAAAACTTAACTACAAAAACTTGAAATTAAGTGCAAAAGACAATGGAGTAAGTCCCACCAGCCATGCCAAATGTGTGCATGTATACTTTGCTTAATGCTAAATCAAATGAAGTAAGAACTACCACCTAAAATAGTTCTACAATTTAGCTAAAACAAAGCATAAACACCATCATGATAAGAATTAAACAAGAGTTAGATGCTAGCATTCATCAATACAAAATTTGAAACTAACAATGCTAAATACCTAAACTCTTCTATTCTCTAACAACAAATAAATGAATGGACCTAAGTAAGTTCCATGGCTATCAAAATAGTTTTCCTTAATGTTCCAAGAACCTAGGAATCGGGGCTAATCAAAGTTGGGCTACAAGACCCTTTTGACATCTCCCATACGACCCAAGCACTTTAAGAAAGAGGCTTAACTCTTCAAGATGATGAACTCTCAAAAGGTCAAGGTGCAAGCTCTTAGTCTCTTTGCTATATGCTTTGCATTTGCTCTCTTAGAAAGTTTAGGTGTAAGTAAAAAGGTAGGTGGAGGGCTCTTTATATAGCCCAAAGGATAAAAGATCCAACACATTCTCATGAATGTGGGATAAATGTAAAACATGATTAGGAATGGATAAGGTTTCTTTATTAAAGCTAACCTTACTTTAGAAGAGTTTAATACATGTTTAGCAAGTCATGGGAGTTGGGGGGTGTTTTAATTAATCAAAGGTGATTAACCAATAGGTAGATGTAAGCTTATAGAAGATAATTAGAGGAATATTAGTACGATTTAGGCTATTAAAAGGGGATTAAATCAATTAAATATTGATTTATTAGTTAAATGGAAGGGAAAGCTAATTAATTAATAATAATTAATTAGTCTAGGTAGAAGGGGTGATTTATTAACGGAAGGTCGTTAATTAGGGTATTTGTTGGATAGGAAACTTAATTAATTAGCTTAGTGTAATTAATTAATGATGATATGAGGGAAAATGAGTGCTTTTGACGATATGTCATTGATTTGTGAGAAAGGGGATAATTAGTGCAATTTAAGTATTTAAATTTCTTGGGCGTAATTATAGGTGTCTACACTATCTAAATTTCTCAAATCCAACAAAATGTCAATTCTTCTTTCTGTTGATACTCAAGACAACATTATGGAAGATATACCTATAATGGGCTGAATATCCTCCATCTCGTCAAGAGACTTTAGATCTTTTTCTAAAATGAAGTCTTGCATTTTGAGAAATAGGAGTGGATTAACAAGAAGTTTCTAATGCAAGTGGAGTTGCATTAGATTCAATAAGGGAATACTTCATGTTGAAACAATCCTCTTTGTATGCCTTTAATCAGAATAAGTCCAAGCCATGCAACGACTTGATATTTTTTTTAAAATTGGACATAGGGGACTGTTTTTCCTCCTTGAATGACAAAACCGATCTTCCTTGGTTTCTCAATTTTGAAGGATCCTGAAGTCAAGATCCCTTGAGGACTTGTTGTAAAGACATGTTAATAATGTACCTTCTCGCATTTAGTCAAAGTTAATTCAAGAGAAACCAGCCGTCTAGGACATGGTATTAGTGTAAATGTACAGTTGGATGATGTCAGTAGCTAGCAAAAGTATCTTTTCACAACACATAAAGTATACCATTGCTCAACTTCCAACATTGAAAGTATGAAATCCACCTTTGTTAGGTCAAGATATCATTGAAAATAGACTCAAAAACTTGCAATGCTTAATGGAACAGATGGCCTCATTTGAAAACTTCAAGAAGGATAGCTAAGATAAGTAATACGTTTGTCTAAATTCATGATGAAATACAAAACTTAGATCTAACTTAGAATTCCTATCATTTGTGCACCGTGTTCGAATGAATCAAACATGTTGAATCCAATCCCAAATTTATGCACTTTATTATTTCATTCAAATGACTGCATTTTTACTAGTATAAGTTTTCCTCCTAACAAAATTAATTTTAATAAGTTCTCCTTAACTAGATGTGTTTAAAATTATCCACGAGCGAGATCCTCATTTACCCAAACAATCCTGACCTCATACTCAGGAGTATCTTTCAACTTAGCTTCACTTTAAGCACAGTGAAGAAAAATGCGTCCATCATGTACTCTTAAAAGAATCGCATAGGGAAAACACTAACGACCATCTCACAAGGAATTAATAGTCAAGTCCATCAAACAATAAAGTCGAGATGCCTTCCCATGTCCAAGGTTACTCAGTGGTGGACTACTTTGGGTTCTTGTGAACTCTTTTCCATCAGCATATCCTATGAAGTTATGCAATTAATTCAGTTAAGCGTACAACTTACCCTTTTCTGAAACCTGCATATAGTTGTTCTTCAATGGGTGCAACATTATCTTTTCTCCATATCAACTGTGGTTTTAAAAGTGGCTTACCATTTGGAAATCTGCATACACACGTGTCCATTTGAATTTTTCACTTCGTTCTTAACACATTTCTTGCACTGCAACAAGGTTCTAGATAGACAACATTGGTTAGTACTTTTCTGGTTTGCATTGAGGTAAAAGACAACATCAAGCTTGCTTTTTATTCCTAAGATCACCCAAAGTTGCAAAGGAAGAGCATACATCAAAGTGGAAATCCTACTAAAAGCATGGATAAAATATGTTACTTTATCCTTTAAAAATTAAGTGTTTCATAACATAAAAATAGAATTTGAAGTGCTCCTTTGAATCAAGATGTTTTGCAACAGAGAGCATATTTTAAAAATCCTAGAGTGGTGAATAATGGATGACACATTTAGATAAGAAATCTTAAAGGATGTATTCAAATAAAGTTTGGAAAGTGCAAGGAGAGAGCATACACACTTTTTACAAATCCCAATTCAAGATAAGGAATGAAAAAAAACTTAACTAATCCAAAAAATGACCAAAATAACCCTGCAAAAAAATTCTAGTCTAACTTCAATTTATTAGAGTGGCCAAAAAAGAATTAAAAAATCAGACTTTAAGACATGCTAGAAAATGAGTATTTACCAAATAATGTAAACCATAATTTTTATGTAATTCAAAATCCTAAGCATTTTAAAAATTGGAACACTATGTATTTATCTTCAATACCTTTCCAACGCATACAAAAACGAAGGTTTTGAGCACGGGAAGGAAAGTTGATGGCTCATTAGATTGCACAGATTTTTGATATGTAGTTCGGCATGAGGAGATATGAACCTTGTTTGGGACAAGTAAGTGCCTTTTCAACGGGTATCTTTCTTAGGAGTCTCTTGAGGGACATTTGAAAGTAATGGAGTTTTTGGCTTGGCCTGAGGCCCTGTTCCTTTGACAAACCTACTTCTTGTGTTGTGTTCCTTTTCTTGAGCCACAACAACATTCATCAATAACTTCCTGTCCTCCTCAGATGGGATTCCTCCATCATACACGTTCTTTATCATTAAAATGCTCTTTGTTTCAGCATATTCCTGTAGGCATTATTTGCACCTTCAAACATAGTAAATCAACTTCTAAAGTATGAGAGGGAGGAAGAATGATGGTACCTGTTTCAATGGATATGTCCCAAAAATCACAAGCAGCCTAACACTTATTACCTCAGTTGAAGTTTCTGCTTGTTGTGAGCTTTGGAGCAATTTTCATGTAGAGCATCATCAGGTTATTATCTATCAAAGCTTCCTCTTCTTCTTGATGATCTTCCTCATATGGAGCATGGGGCATGAAACATTTATCACACCAAAAATGAAATGAGGAAATCCACAACAACAACTAAAAAGCCAAAGGATCAGGTACCATTCTATTTTCCCTAGCTTGGGACTGTCTATTTCCAAATCCAATAGGTCCCTTGCCTCTATCATCAAATCTTTGGTAATTTAAGATAAACCTGTCTTGGCCTTGTTGCTTGTGTTGACCTTGTGAACTCTTCCCAATTCCTTTTTCTACCCGGGCTAACTTGTATGATATTTCTTTGACATGCCCCCGCCAAAGTTTTCACAACTTCCTCCAAATATCATTAACCTTACTTGTATGAGGCTTTTCTGGGTTAATCTAGTTTTACACCCTCCATTTTTGGAGGCTTTCAAATTATTTGATGTTGTTTTTCAATTTGAGAGCCATGGTGAAGGCCTACCTCAAATTAGTAGGGTTTTTGTCCCTCAAGTATCCAAATTTTTATCAAATGCATCTGAATATTTGATCAAACATGATTCATCACATGGCCTTAAGCTAATAGGCAATCTTCTCAGGGTCTTGTTAAACCTTGTGTTGAAATCATGTACCGACTCATTAGGATTTTTCTTGATATTTTCCAATTCTGATAGAAGAAACCCAGGGTCAATTTTATCACCATACTGCAGTCTAAATGCATTGTTCATCTCTATCCAAGAATCAATGGAATTATCTAGTTAAGCTTTATACTAGTCCCTTGCATCCTCTTCCAAGAGTATGGATAAACAACTTGATATATACATCTTCATGTTCAATCTCAAATTCTTCCATCATATTGATAAAAAGCTTTAAATTTTGATCACCAGTTATAGTGTTGTTTCCTTGGAACTTTGGTAATCTATTTCTTACATCTTGGGGAACTGCATTTGGATAACCAGCTATCCCTATAAAATTTATAGGACCAAAGGTGTTTACAACAAAAGGAGGTCTGGTGGGGGCAGGGCCATGTTGTTTTGAGGAGGTGACCCTAAGGGGAATTAAAATTGATAAGGGGCAGAGGGTCTTAAAACACAAGAGTATAGCTTTCAAAATGGATATCCCCTAAAGGCCTTGTTTCTTGGAAATCCCTATCAACTTTTGAAAAGACAGGAGCAGAATGAGAAGAAAACTTTTCAAAATCAAATGAAGGCCCCTCTCCAGATGGAGAATTTAATTCCACAAAAAGACTACCTGATTCAGAATCACTTGAATGGCAATATTCAATGATAGGCTGATCACTTTCATCAATGGAGACTCCCTTTCTTGACTGTTGATCTCCAACAACTCTCCAGGATTTTCTTCCTTCTGATTTTGTTTTTCCTAGCTCTTGGAAATAATGTCCTAGTAGGGTCTCTAGCAAAGAAATATCTTATTCCTTCCAGCTTTGCAAAGATTAGTAATGAAACTCACTTGAAAAAAGTTAAGACAATGGTACTCATCAAGAATCAGATCAACATGTATTCACCACTAAGGATTTCCACCTTAGTTGTGCAAAATGCACTAAAATATGATCTATCAAATGTTTTTCAATACTAGAACTGGAAATGGAAAGACTCTGACTCTTCTTTATCTCAGATTTAACAATGAAACTTAGTGCAATAACTATAGAAAATGGAAATATTGCACATAGCACTTGTAACTTTGAACACTTCTTACAGGCACTGGATGACCTAAAAAGGATGAACACTTGAAATTCAATGTGATTAGCACTTATGAGCATATATCCCCAGAAGTGTGCTTACCAGGGCTAAATAGTCTGAATATGAAAATAGTCTGTAATCACTATGTCCCCGGCATCGGTGCCACTAAGGTGTTGGTACCCAAATTGATTCTCCTTCAAAGTACGAGCAACATCACAGGTTTGGAAGGAATCTTAGAGATAGATCATAGTGAGTCGTTTTGTAGCTAGGGATGGGATCTAACTGGCCCTCTATCACTCAGATGTGGAGAAATGGATAGCACCCTCAAGAGGATTTGATCTATCCTCACTATTTTATGGTTGTGCCTTTCAACCAGGGTGAGAGAACCCTTTTGTAGCCTATTGTTTATGGAGGAGATGGGGAATTCCTTCCTTGTGAAGTGTTTAAGAAGACCTTGAAGAAAATATGATCAATACAACAAAACCTAACTCTCACGAGTTGTCACTCTAGATAATGGAGATATTTTCTAAGCAAGGTTCAGGCCACTAAAGACAATGAAAACCTGAGTGTTTCTGCATGTTTTGGTAATAGAAATTGTGCATCTATATACACACAGGACAAACAGGGGTAGTATGGGTAAGATTAATTGTTTTTGAATGATTTTGGTGGGAGGTGAAGTAGGATAAAGTTGATTATACCAGATCTTTGAGAACTTTTACAAAAATGGAGAGCTCAAATTAGCAGAATGCTTCAGGGTAGATAAGATGTTCCTTTAACTAGAATATGTGCTTCAATGGAGGCCTAGATCAACACTTTTCACACAAACTTCAAGGATGCAAAATGAAGGCTCAAATTGGAAGACTTAACTGAACATTATCAATCTCTGTTTCATCATGCCTAAGATACCCTCAAAGGCTAACAAACAATCTTATAGTCATGCTAGGAGTCACAGTGATTTTAAATTTTTTTATTTCACTATCAAATGAAAGCTCTTCTGATAAATGAAATTTCAAATGCCACCAAACTATCACAAGGATAAGATATTGTGTGATTCACACATATTTCAATGTAAGAATGCAATGGGAACTAGAAAAACTACTTATAGACATTCAGAAACAAAGCAAACACAAATTTTTCCCAAAAATAACATAGATTAACTCAAGTTTGATTAAATTTATCATGGGGAAAGTTTCTCGAACAATCTCAGAGCTTGTCAATGGTTGTACACTTGCAACCACCTTGACATGATCAAATTTAACACAAAGGAGATAAACAGGTTTCTTCAGATAGTTTCTCAGAAATACGGGTTCTATCAAGCTTTTCTCTTAGAAAATCAGTTCTGACCTCTAACACTCCAACCTTCCAACCCTTTTCACAGCAAAAATCATGCCATTTATATCATTTTACAACAGATTTTTCCCCCCAAAAAACCCAAACATTGAGTGCACCAGTGCTCTCCATGATCCCATTCGTGATTACCAGAATCAGATATGTAAAACGTTGTCGAGTGCTCAAGGGGGTAGATCTCTTTGAGCATCCATTGCATTCAACTCCTTCCTCTGGTAGATCAATCTTCCTTTTACTCGCCAACCACTTCCACCCCTAATCTATCCAATCTAGTTCTTTACGCATGCCCGGGAAGGAAAAATGGAAGATCAGATCGAGCCTAGAGATCAGATCTCATCTTAATGGTAAAAGACGTCCCCAGATTTTCCTCACCAAACCAAGATATCAACAAGGTCTTTTGCGTGCCAAGGAAAGAAAAATCAGGTCAAATCTGACAGTTAGATTGCATATTTAATGGTGAGATATGTTTACAGACCTTCCCCACAAAACCAGGCTACCAGATTAATGTTCCTCTTCATTTGGCATGCAGGAGACTCCAAGAAATGATAAAAACCCACAAGAATACGCATCCCCAGGAGCTCTAGAGTGAAAATGGTGGAAAAATCAGATACAGATGCACATGGGTGTCATTGATTTCTATTTTGAATTTGGACCATCCACGTGGGAGATCTACTTTTAAGATGGGCCTGCGGGTTCCTTTTTTCCTTTACAACTTTTGGAAAAATGTAAAATTTTCACATTTTTCTCTGCACCTCCACCTTTGAGAAATGAGCCTGACACATGTCCTAAGGTGGGTGCCAAATTCTGCTATTTCACCTCTTTTTTGGAAAAAGGGAAAATTTTCCAAGTTTCCCCCGCAGCTCCGCCCTTCCGCTTCTAAAAATGGGTCTCAGGTGATGTGGGTCCCAGTGGAACCACGCTTCATTTTACACTTTTAACTCCCTTCTTCACAAAAGGGAAATTTTCCAAATTTCCCCCAAAAGTCCACACCTCCGCCATTAACTGGAATAAAATTTTGACTATCCTTTGTTGGGCCTGCGGGCCATTTTAATGTTTTAATCCTTTTGGTGACAAGAGGCAAAAAATCCAAGTTACCTCCAATGGTCCACTTCCTCACCCCTTTGACTTTTCAAAGCCAACCTTGACCCTTCTCTTATTAGGCTTGCGTGCCATTTTGATATTGTAATCCTTTAGGAGGAAAAAATCCAAGTTTCCCCCGATGGTCCGCTTCCCCACCTTTTGACTTTTCAAACTACCATGTGTCATAATGGTGCATCTTGAGATGGTCCCCAAAAGTCTGAGACCTTGAATGAGCACGGGCTCACCATGTGTCCTGGCCTGGTAAAATTTGTTTGAAGGCTTAAATCTCAGTGGAAGGCGCCATGTGTCAGGGTCCGAGGCAATCTCCTTTGGCCGTTGAAAAGTCCAAGAAAAATGCAAAGTGATTGGAGGCCTCCAAGTGTCCTCCTGGCACTTCTTTAAAACAAAACTCAAGGGCCAGTCCTCAAACATGTGCTGGTCCCTCCATGTGTCCTAGGCCTCTCAAAACCTTTTTGAAAAAATACTAAGTGTGGGAAGACCCAGCGGAAACCTCCATGTGTTTTCATGGCAATTTCAAAATGGTGCCCAAAGCGGAGACCCTGAACGAGCGTGGGATCACACATGTCCCTGTCCCGCCAAATATACTGACTGCATAAAAAATTTATCTAAGTTTGGGAAAAGGAGCGGAAACCTCCATGTGTCCTCCCAACACAACTCCAAGGCCAACCAAAAAGAAAATCTTCAAATGAGCGTCATTCTTCCACGTAGACAGGTTTTCAAGTTGAGGAAATTCATAAAATTTTGAAGTACCCGCTGAGCCGCGTCCAACCAAAAGAGGCCACATTTCCTATTGATGCAAGGATGTAAATTTGACCAGGAGAAATGCCCGTCAAACCTGTAAAATGCAGAAAAATGACCATTTGAGCCCGGAGATGAAATTTTCTCCAAGGACAGAGAATTTAGAAATGTTACAAGGCTCAAATACATTCCTCTGAGCTACATCCATTCATTTTTCTTCAAGTATTTAGGGAAAAAATGACAAGGACAGCAAATCCTGACTGTGGAAAATGGAAAGGACGGGACAACCCGAGTTTTACACCCAAATATAGACCTTTTCAGATGAACAGAGAAATGAGGAAACAACCATTTCAGATCTATACATGATCCTTGGTCCTAGGAAAGGACTGATTATGGCAACAAAAGGAAGGTGGAGACTTCTCAGGCACAACACGGGGAGATAATTTATGTGACAGAGATTGTAAATTGATAGATTTTTAATGGAAAAATGAGGTGAGACTATTTCTAGCACTAACAGTCAAAAACTATTGATCGTTTCCAAAATGTAATTTTTGAGAGGCAACGAAGTAGAAGGCATGCTTTGCTTTCATACTCATATAGTTGTTTTCACCCTTTTTAAGTTTTGATTAGGGTTTTACAACTATAATCAAACTCGAAATGAAAGAGGAGCTACAAGGGGTTATTCTGACTGATTAACTTCTAACAATAACCATTCAATATCAGAATAATGCATTAATACTTGCAAAAAATTTACACAATGCAATACAAACTCACAAGTACATGGGGATGAGTGCACTTAGCTGATTACAATTGAATTTGGGCTGATCTAGGTGATTTGGATGCTGAAACAGGGATTTATGGAATGTGAAGATTGGAAGTTGACAAGTGAGTTTCTTATTGTCTCAAAAACTATTGAGAGATGAGTGTGTAAGAGTAAGCAAGCTAGACAAGACAGCTAGGGATGTACCGGATGAGAATGGGTAAAGTGCATTTGTCTGAGCAAGAGAGCAATGTTAGCACATTGAAACAAAGTAGAATTACCAAATTTGAATGTCTACAACTTGGTATACCCATGCAAGTTGGGACACAGATAACATGGGTGTGAAATTTCATGTCAAGAATTTGTTAGGCGAATATGTTAAGATTATCTCCAAGGATTGTCAGATAGATTGCCACCCATGAGGAACATTGGCAATCATATGGATCTAATTCCTAAATCTAGTTTGCGGAACAAGACAACATATAGGTTGACACCTATGGAGAATGGGGAGGTGAAAAGGCAAGTACAAGAGCTACTAGAGAAGGGGTTAATATGAGAAATCTTGAGCCCGAGTGTGGTTCCAGCAAAATCAACACCAAAGAAAGATGGAGAATGTTGCATGTGTGTAACGAACTGTTACACCAAAAACTTCGAGGCGTTAGTGAATCTGCACGTCAGTATCACAACATCCCTCCACACTCCGTAGCCCAGACCCCGGACTAGATTTGCGCATGTATAGCGGGACCATGCCCAACCCTATACAAGCCCTGAGCGAACACTGCAATGTCAACGCAACCACCCATGTCGGGACTAGAACCTAGGGTGGTCACTCTAATACCAAATATAACGAACCGTTACACCAAAACAATGAGACATAAGAAGTTAATTGTAAGCATCAACAAAATATATATGTAACAATAACGAAAACAAATGAGAAATGATAGAAAAGAGTTATATATGTACAATTGCAACAAGACATAGCTTTTAGATTTTGAAAAAGAAGAATGTTAAACATCTCGTGTTAGCATTACTGATTTTCAACAAGGTGTTCTAAGTAGACTATGATGCTAATGAAACAACAATAGGTACTATTTTGAGTCAAGAATGTAAGCCCGTTGCTTATTTCAGTGAAAATTTCAATGATGCTAAGAAAATTCAATTTATGACCAACAGTTCTATGTAAGTGTACTAGCACTTACATAGAAATTGAGACATTATTTGCTACCAAAGGAGTTTGTTCTATATAGAGAGCATAAGCATTGCAGTTCATAAGTAGCCAAGATAAATTGAACCAAAAACACATGAAGTGGTCGAGTTTCTTCAAAGTTATTCATGTGTTTTTTAAGCATATACGTGAAAGTCAAATAGAGTTGTTGATGCATTGAGTAGGAGATGTTTTTTGTTGAATTGGATGAGAATAGAGGTAGTGAGAGAGTTATATGAGGAAGATTTGAATTTCAGAGATGTTTGGGCAATGTATAAGATCCCAATTGACATGGATAAATCTTCATAGTTAGATTTATTTATACAAGATGGCTTGTTGTTTTAAAAATACCAAAGTAGTGCATACCTCAAGGATCAATGAGGAAGAATTATTGATCAGAGAAAAGCATGGCAAAGGATTAACAAGTCACTTTGGTATGGGTAAAACACAGACACAACTCAGTCTAAGATAAATGCAAATGAGAAAACGCTTGTGCAAAATTGTAGAGTTTTCCAACATGTAAAAGATGAGGGTCAAAATAGAGATTTGTATCAGCCATTGTGAATCCTATAAAGACCATGGGGAAAACATAAGTATAAACATCGCTCTTGTGTTGCCACGATCCCAACAAGATAATGACTCTATCTATGTTGTTGTTGATAGATTCACAAAAATGGCACACTTCATAGCATGCATGATGACTGGTGATGCCACACACATTGCAAACTTTTTTTTCAAGGAAGGAAATACTAAGTTTGCAAGAATTACCCAAGGGCCAAGAGAATTGTTGCATGTTATGTACCTTGGGATATGATATTATAATGTATAAGGGTTAAAGAAAATGTAGACATGTGGCACACATCCCCCTTAGTTATATGATTATAACATATGGGGTCACGTAGGAATTAGTTATATTAAGTAATGAGTCGGCCTACATTGGGGATTAGGTGTTACCCATCCATTAAGAGTAATGTATGTCCTATATAAAGGATATGAGTATCATTATGAGTTATGTCATGAATGTATAAGTTGAGTCTTCTACTTGGTAGAGGTATATTGGAGGTGTCCTCTTCAAACTGGATTCCCATCTTGGGATATTGTGGAGTTACTCCTTAAAGAGCATTGTATGGTGTTGCCCTCCCTTTAGGGTATTATTCTCCATTTATTGAATATTTGGGCATCTTGGCCCACCAATATCTCGTGTTGTGTTATATTCTGCATATTATTCATTTATTATATGTGAAGATCTTATCAAGTGGTATCAGAACATCGATTTGGGCAATTTGTGGGATGAAACCCTAATTTTGGTGATTTGCCTATATTGTTGAGATTGACTTTGAATTTTTCAGAGATATTTTATGTGAAGTGAAGCAATCATGCAAAGAATAATCCCTCAAAATTTCAGTTTGTGTTGGAGTTGTTTTGCAAAAGATATGTCAGGTTAGTTCTGAAACCCTAATTTTCATGTTTCGTCTATATCTTCCAAATTTTGGAGAATTATTTATTGAAATTTTTTGGGTTGAGGTGAATATATTTCTTGGTGAAACCCAGAAAATTTCAGAAAGTTTGGATCTGTTTTGTGAAAGTTATTACAGAATTATGATTTTTAACAAATTTGCTAATAGGCCAAAATATAAGGGAATTTTCCAAAATAATTACATTTTTGGAAAGCTCTCAAAAATATAATTAGGATATGTGTTTTGTATTTTCTAAGTTTTGACCGACCTCTAGCTGAAAGGGTTAGGGCAAGTTTTGATCAATCATGGCATTGCAAATTTTTTTTGGGTGACAGTGCAATTGATGCTAGAGAATGGTGGACACAATTTAAAGAGAATTATTTTTCAGATAGATTTCCAGATCTTGTTTTCCAATTTGGCTTGGTGGTCTAACACGACCTTGGTGGTATCATCAAATAAAACGAGAGATGCCAGATTGGTATTGGGAGGAAATGGAACAGGTTTTCTTAAGATCAATGGGTCAAAAAAGATGAAGAATAAGAGGATGTTGTAGATGAGGGATGAAAAAAATTATTCTAATGAAGAATATGAAGAAGACAAATTTGATCGTGAAGAAGCTATGCAAGATTCAGAAGGAGAGAGGACATATCAAGATACAAGTTCAGATAGTTCATCTCCAAGGAAGGAAGCTTCAATATTTCAGTTTGAAGGGTGCATTCAAAGAAAAAAGGTAATTGTTTCCATAAACCCTAGCAGCAAATATAACTTCATCAATATTGATGCAGCTCACAATCTATAATACCTACAATTTTACACATAGAAATATAACAGTAAAATACTAGGATAATTTATTTTTTTTGACTTACATTACCCACTACACAACACCACAAGGGCTCCAAATACAAAAAATTGACAATGCATATGACACTTACATAAGTCATCAACTCACATAGACACATGAAAACACCATATACATGTCGATGCCACACTTTTCCCAATGAATGAATACTACCGATAACCCAACCACAAGAAAAGGACTCAAGGATTGGAAAACCAACAACGCATCATTTCTTTATTTACATCTTAGTTACGATTAACATTCCAAGAACATTATTGTGCAAGGATAATTTTCTCCTTTTCCACCTACAGATTTTTAAGTTCATTCCACATTTAAATTACAGTTCAACCATTTTAAGTTGGCTTTTTATCCTTTATGGAAATTTCCATAACTTACATACTTATTTGGCATAATTTAAATTACATATAAAGTACTTAATTATCTTGTTCTTATGTTAATAATATGCTTCTCGAACATTTATTAAATGTCTTTATTTTGCCTTACAACTCAATTGAGTTTGACTTGATGTCTGGAAAGGAATATTAGGATTTAAGGAGGGTGGTTTAGATTAAAGATACCTTTTTCCCATAAACATTCTTATCAAGGTGATTCTTAAACAACACTGAAAAAATAAAGTGAGGGAGAGATGAAAAAATAAACAATCCTAAACTTGATGTTTTCACATCCTACCCCAAATCACAATCAAAGCCTGAAAATAATCATCATGCTTGGTAATATTCAGAAAGTATTAACTGAATCTTTGTATTACGAGGTGACTATAATATAACAAGAATGGGAACCAACAATCTTCAAATCAAAATCTACACAAATCGTTTACTTTGAGCTAAAAAAACTATCGGATGTTTTTCATTATCATGCAAGTGGGACAAAAACCATCTCAAAAGTATATGAGAATTTTCATTTTATTCATTTTTTCATGAATTTTAACCTACTCATTTTTCCATGTTTATACTCATTTATTTCCTTCTAAAGATTGCTCATAGTGTACTACCCTAACAGATATGTCACTCTTGATCGTGAAAGTGATTTCTTATTGTTGACACCCTCGCATCTTCTACTTGATCAACCCCAATTGGTTATGGGTTCCCCACACCGCCGTCCATGCTTCTTTGCGTCCATTTACCATATTGGATGTAAACGTAGTCATTAAAATTTATAGCTTTCAATTCTTCAGGTAAACAAAAAAATTAATTTACAATAGCACTAACACAACACAACAAATATTTAGTATGAAAAAATTTGAAATACTTAAAAATCACTATGTTTATAGAAAACTATTATATTCTCATAAGCTCTAAATATTTGAACTACATGGTTAGCAAATATGAGATATTATAAATTGAAAAATACAAGGCAACACATTAATATGAAATCATAAAAATGACCTATAAACATTGTTTCTATTGAAGAAATAAACTTGTTTTGAACCAAAAAATTTAGGATGCATAAACATACATGTGATTGGAGATAATGACATCTTCGAGTAGGTCCAAAAGTTCTCTTCCATTAGGGGAACGATTCAAAATTAGAAAAAAAACATCAAATACTTATTGCTCAGAAACGTAGCAGCCACCCTGATAAAATACTTATACACTAGAACGAATCCCAAGGACGTGTTAGTAACAAAATCCCATGGACTATGCATATACATGTTTAGTAAAACATTTTATGTTACAGACATGAAAAATGGTATCATTTATTACAAAAAAAGTATCTATCACATGGTTGTGGAAACAAATTAACCTTTAAAACCTAAAACCTAAACCGATTAATAAATAAACTATATAAGATAAGAATTCAGGAAATTAGAACATTTTGATAATTTCTATGGTGATTTTTTGGTTGTCCTCTAACCACTCAAAAATATAAAAGGACTAGCAAATGCACCCATGAAGGTTAAACTTATCGGGGACGAGTTAATTTAATGATCAAGTTTGAACAAAAAAATATATGTTTTTTTAAAGCAATGTAAAATTAAATAATATAGGGAATTTCATTAATTAAATAACTTAATAATAATTTGTATAGGACCCATCCTAAATTTTCCATGTGTCAACTATAAGTTGATATGTGGTGTGTTTATAATCAAGTACACATTTGGACTTTAATGAACGTTTTAGATAGTCGAAAAAATTTAGATAATTTATGTTCATGTTCCTTATGAAATGGAGAGGGACATAATTTGATCGTAGATACTTGCTTGGAAATTTTAGTCCAAAATGTGAATAAATATTAATCATTTAATTATTTCAACGAAACAAAGGATACCGTGAATACAAATTTGCTTCGTCAACGTAATTTCTCAAGATTTCTTCTTATTAGTATTTTGATTGATATTCACTTTGTTTGTTTCATTTCCCAATACTTTCGTGGGTATGTCCTAAATAAAAGCCTACAACTATTCTAAATCTCAAATTTTTTGAGATTGGAATATACAATAACAATATGATATAGATATAAAATATGAACAGCTGAGGAAAATTTGAATTAGGAACATTGAAAAAAATTAAACTCAAATATCGTGTGAGTAAAAATTCTGTGATCTAACTATAAAAACTTAAATTACCACTTCTAAAGAAATGAAATCTATAGATTGCCAAACAAAAAAACTCATGGCTACTAAAAAATATGAATTATTGTATGTATTCATAAAGAATGATTTTTTAAGAAATCGCCACCTGCCTATTACAAATGAATGTGGGACAAAGGCATCTAAAAATAATAGAACAAAAAATACACAACAATAAATTGAGCATACCATTTCTTTGGTTATGAATCCAATCAACCCCTAGAGAGTAAAATTGTACACAAGACGTGTCTTTATTGTGGCACAAAAAAAAAACCGTCATGTGAATTTATATCATGCGTCCTAAAAAATTACCATTATGTAAACAAAGGAAAGGAAAGCATGGCATAAGAAACAAAAACCACATAAAAAGCTATTTGTCTAGGGAAAAATGCTTTATAATGATCATAATGAGAGGACATACCGATGATGGTTTTTAATAGCTAAAAATGTATGATGTAGAATACTTAAGGCTTGCATGGAACTTTTACGAAGTAAAGATATTTCTTTTACTGGACAACATTGATTGTAGCCTATGTGTGAAATGGATTTTTTGAAAAGGATTTAGAAACTTTCAATAAAATGTAATTGGCTTGTGTAAAGAAAAATTTCAAACCAATTTTCTAACATATCCCTACCTATGCAGAAATGGGAGTTTCAAATATGGTATGGACATCCACTCCAAAGATAATGGATGGAGGAAGTTGTCATATTTGTAGTTGTACCTACCTGATAGACAAGTATGTAAAATGAAAAAGCATGACAAGGGATGTGAAATTTTTGACAAAATGAGCAAATTAATGATCTCATGGGACATCAATGATTGCAAGATATGCACAAAAATATTTTTGAAAAAGGCTTTATAAACTTTGAAGTCAATGAAATTAGCATGTGCTAAAGCCAAATCCATAACTTTCCTAGCATCCTACCTTCTTGTGCCAAATAGGGGCTTATTTAACATGGATTGGACATCCATAAAACCATAAAGAATAAATGAAATGTGTCAATGAAGTTTCAACTACCCCGATATACATGTATGACAAATGTGGAAGCATAGAAAAAGTTCGTGACAGTGTTTAGAACTGTATAGAGTAGTATTATTCAATCTAGTATTCACTGCAAGGACATACCAAAGCTATTTTTTAATACCATATGCACATTAATGTGAATGGATTGTGGGTGTGCCTCACTGAAAAAATCATAATGGAGCACTTGGAGCACTTGAAGCATCTATCTCTCTCCCATGTCAACTATGCATATCAATAAATAATGACATCAAACCATGTGTTTATCAAATTATTACATCCAAAAGGAGACCTTATAAATTTTATATAACAGATCTTAACCCTTAACAAGAGAGGGTGTTGGTGAATCACAGTAAGAGTATATTAACCGTGGAATAGTACTATATGAAGCTCAGGTAAAGAATCCATACATCAGGCCTCGTACTTTGACCCCATTCTCTATCATGATTCATTATTGAAATGGACAGAGAAGGCATGGGATAGAGACGCGGGATAAATTTCTAAATGTATTAAACGAAATGAAATTCTAAGTGGTTTGGAGGGCCCACTAGGTCCTTGGAGGTGTCATCCAAAAACTTGCACATCCATTCAGGGTTAATAGAAGAGGGGTGTGGGGACTGGTAATGGATGAGTGTAAACTATAAAATCATTGTTGTAATATTGTATTTCATTGTGATACAGGCCATAAGCATGAAATAATAATAGCACAATATGTGAAGAAGATAAGTTATGCGAGAGTATAAAATTAAGGTATGTTGATGCTAGTTTGTATGTGTTGTGGCTTATACCAATAAGATGAAATGAAGTGGATTTCTTTATCAACTTTTCAAATATTGACACATTATATATAATTTTGTTTGTGCATGGGAAAGATAGCTAAGGTATATTTATGTATATCTCAAATAGTCATTGTAGCAGAAGAACTAAATGTTATCTTTTGATGAAGAATAATAATGAAAATTAATAACTAGTAATTGTTAATAGTTGGCATAAAATGGCTCAAATCTATTATATACACATTTCTTAATTTTTTGTTTGATCTTTGTTTAGAGGCCATTCTATCTATACCATTGGGTTACTTTGAATCATTTCCTCATGGCCAAAGGACCTATATTCAAATCAGATTATAATCGAATCATTCATTCCTTTCAATTGGCATCACTTTAGTGTAAAGTTACCAGAAATTCGTTTTTAACTTCAAATGAGAGTGTAATCAAGACCTCTTATTAAGGAGATTATCTAACCAACTAAGCTATTAGAGGAGACTTAGATTTATAAAACTAGATTTCTCCATAAAAGGTAATGACATTAAGTTATTTTCATAAATTTAAAGATCTGAAATTTTCAACTATTAAATTAAGTATTTCATATTAAACAAAGTAGCTTACAGATATAACACTTTAATATCATTTTATAACAAAATTGGTAAAACATATTTTAAAATACATATTGATTGGCCCTATCTAAATTTGAAAAAAAAAGTCAAGAATTAGTCAGTTGTATCATAAAAATTAAATATTAAAAAGATATTGGTTAAGGGACCTCTCACTTATTTGATGGGTTCTCTGAGTAAATAAACTATCGAAAAAGATTACATTCAATTAAAACACGTCTTAAAACCTCTTCAGATTATTAATTGTGTTGCTCTACTAAATAAATTATTGCGAACAAAGTGATAAATTAAATGAAATAGAAACTAGCACTAGAAACACTTTTGCAATGCCCTTTGGATGGATTTTATTTTTATTTTTAAAAATCTCCATTACGTATATATAGCAGGGTAATATGGCAATAACATGAAAGTTACCATAAAATGTAGCAACTTGATTTTTTATGTGGCCTTCTTCAAAATAATAGATGGACCATTTTTGACTGGATTCATTCTTCTGAATTTGAAGGTAATTGTTAATAACTTGACTCATGTGTTTCGATTGTTACTTCATCTTTTTTCTGGATTTTGGGTTGTACTTCCATGACACCCATTTTGTTGTATAATTATATGTACCCTACCTTTTAATAGAAGATGTTTTTAATAACAAATAAGAGATGCTAATATACAGCGCGCTGACCTAACACTAAATTGGTGCAAAGATGAATGGAGAGTCGGTGTAGTTCTAATGTAGGAGGTGGATTTGTTACGTCTATGGTGGCGAGTGGTCTGGACCTACACCTAGGGGGTGGTGTATGGAGGAGTATGTGTGGAGGGCCGTTTTGTGCCATTCCATCCCATCAAGTGTCATGATAAGAATGGTAGAAAGGGATCTGAAGGTAGAGGTCGCATTTTTTTGTACGCAATGAAAATGGGGGGGTCTATCCAAAGGTGTCAGAGGAGTTGCGTGTCTAATACATCCACTAGGAAAATCCTCGCTGACGCTATTAAAGAACACATGGAAGGGGGGAAAGGGAAAGAGGAGAAAAGGGTAAGGCGAAGGCAGCTTCACATACAACCTGTACAAAAATCCTTTGTTCTAGCTTGATGGATAAATGTATTGTTATCCAAAATTCACCCATTGAGGTCAATATTGATTAACATGAATCAGAATTCTTTAGTCCTGAGCAAGATAACTGATTCAAGCCCAATCATGTTGCTGGGGGCCCTTTGGCTTCTCTCTAACTCTCCCTCCAAGAAAAAATACCAACGAGTTGGAAAAATTGAAAAAATGCAAAAATAAGTTACAGGCTTGTTTAATGCATGCGGGTCGAAAGGTTGGGTCATACCATTGTGGATCATACCAAGATTCGTTGTACTTAAGCTGTGGCTGGAAATACAAGGAATCGCCAAGTCGAAACTTTTGCCCCAAGCAGTTTGCAGGACAATTAAGACATCGAGACTGAAAGCCGAAAAGTTGCAGGAAAGTAAAAAATTTAGTAAAAGTGGAATTGTTTTTTCCAATGGTCTGGGAAAGCCAGGACAAAAGTACCTGTGAGATGCGCATTGGCCGCTTTCCGCAAGTCAGTCTATTGCGGGTGGTGCAGAGAATTGGGTCCGAGACAATCAGAAACAAAGTACGAGGCGGGACACATCGGATGCGCAAAAGTGAAAATTTCCCCACTAGGACCCAGCTAGTCTTGAATACAACTAATGTGGAAGAATTTTTCTAGGAAATCCGGGATACGCAGACCCGATTTTGCTGCAATAAACACAATTTAAAGGAAAAGTCAACGTTTGACTCCAGAAACTTCTAACGGCCATAAATTTTGACTCCGAGCTATAATTTTCATAAAATTGGACTTTCTGGAACAAGCACGACATCCTATCCTCCATTCAGTTATATATTTTTTAAAAAAATAAAATTTCGGCTCTAGTCAGTTAATGCTCATTCCTCAAATGATAGAAACACGGGGCGCCGAACCAAAAAGCTGCTCACTCAGAAGGCCATAAACTTTGGGAATCCCACCTCAATTCTGTGTCTTAGTGCTCATAGGAGATAAGTTGGTACTAATTACATGATTGACTCAGGAAGCCAAGTAGCTCGTGATGCCAATTAAAATAGCCTGATCAGTAGGTCTCAATATGAAAGTCATCTCTAAGGGTGTTAGTGTAATGGAGGGAACGTAGTGAAGACTGATTGGAGTAGTCAAATAGTTTGATCACACATTGCACGTGTGTCCCACGTAACGGGGTTTGCATATGTTTTCAAATCATAGACTTGCCACCACTTTTGCATGGGTTTGTCAAGGACTTCATTGCTAAAATTGGAGGTATCTTTCAGTTGATTGGTCACAAATGTTATTAGAACAAGGTATGGAACTAAGGCTCTAATAGATCTGAGCCATTACATATTTTCAGAGAACCCCATACGACAAGGTCATCAATGCTAAATTTTCAGGCATTCAATCAAGAGGAGTATCCAAGGACTATGAATGACACTAAGGTCGGATGTATTCCAGACTGGATCTTGATGAAGGGGAAAATAAAAAGACACTCATTTGATCCAACAATAAATGGAGGAATCTGAGCTAGGTGAGTTTATTGTGTGCATGAGAAAATAACCTCTCCCCAACATCACAACCCAGATCAAAGGATGGAATGAAGGATTGAATTTTTCTTTGAGGATCAAGAAGTAGACAAGTGCAGGAAGGAGGAAGAGCTCATTTCACCACAATTGTACAAATTATTATCAGCCTATTTTTCAAGTTCTCTTGCTCAAGAACATGGTAAATAAGAAACCTAATTCAAAGATTGCACTGGGAAAGGAACAAAGGGCATAATAATTTGCAAGTTTTGGTTATAGTGAGCTAGTTAGGAACCAAGTTAGAGGAAAAACCTTCATTACCAGAATGATCTGGAAAAAACTACAAAAATCAAGGTATGGGATCTCATTGAAGATTTTGAGCTTTTAGCATCAATGCCATCCCCAAGGAGAAGAATTAAAAGGCAAACATACTGGCAGCATTGAAGCTGCATTTGATGTTGTAGAAAGTATCAAAAGTTAGAAAACTCAGCATCATATTCAACATGTTGTTGAGACCAGTCGTGTTAGATAACAATAAAAGTTGGCAAGCTTTGAGAATGACAAACAAATTGTTCATTATCTATAGGAAGAAGATGAGTTCTCTCTAGAAATCAAGACAAGTTGGAGCAATATGTTGGTGACCAAGTGGGATGCAGCTGTGAACTAACAAAATTACAAAAAGGCCTTATAACCTTGGATTCAATCTTAACCCGAATGACTAGTTTTGGAGGAGAAAGAAAAAATTTAGGTAAAGGGTGAATATGTGAGGCCTATTTAGTAAATGAAGGAAAGATCCCAAATTGCCAAAGGAAGTTACCCAGATGTTATTTCTTGACTTACAGGATTAAGAGGTTTCACCAACGTGGAGCAACATACTATTGAGCGGATCCAGAATCCAAGCTTTCAGGTAGGAGAAAGCCCAATGAATCCAAATATGGAATCTCTCATGAGAAAAGATGAACAAGGTTGATTGAGGCCTAGTATGCATCTTCCCCATTAAACATCACGTTGGTGCAAACTTGGGCTAGTGAGAAACGAAATGGAGACATCAGAATGTGTCTAGATTTCCATGATCTAATAGAGCACACTCAAGGATCATTATCCCACTTCCATCAATGGAACAAATCTTACAGGTCATAGCTGGTTCAGAAAGGTTTCTTTGCTAGATGAATACTCAGGTATAATTAGATAATGGTGAAGGAAGAAGATTTAATTCAAGACCCCTTCACTAAAAATGGGCACTAATGCTTATAAGAAGATGCATTTGGAAGGTCAAATTTTGGAAGGCAACATTTCAATGATCTATGGATATGGTTGTTTAAAGGTAAATCAACAATTAGTGCTGGTAGACCTAGATGTAATCACTGTCTTCTTCAAGAATGTAGTAAGACATCTCATTACACCTAGACAATTTTTTTAGAGGTGTAGAAGGTTCGAGTGTTGTTGAATTCTGCAGAAGTGTGTATTCTGGACATAGGGACGTGTTGGGCCACATTTTATCAAGGGAAGGGATAACGATTGAATCTGAAAGGGTTGAAGCCATCGAACACTTCCATTGCACGCCCACAAGAAATCTCTCAAAAGCTTCTGGGAAGGGATCAATGTTACATAGTTCTCCTAATTTTTCTACTTCTTGTGAAGGCCTTTAACAAAGATGTTGAAGAGAGTCTTCATTCAAATGGACAAAATTAGCAAAGAGAGTTTGAGAAATCAAGCATGGCAATATCAAAAGATCCAACCCTTATCAACCTAGAATTTGCAAAGGACTTCATGTGTAGGCTTTTGGAGGATCAGATACAATCTCAGCTATCCGGAAATAGCTGAATAGAGAAGGTTCAAAACAGGACCCTAAATCTTCTTCGAAATCCGGAAGATTACGAAGTAAAATATTATTCATGAAAGCATGTCCTGCTGTCTCAGAGTTTGAAGAAGTTCAAACATTGGTCGCGAACAATTAAGATTGAACTGCTAGTGTCTCATGTTGGTGTTAAGGAAATTCGCTGGAAAGGATTTGACCGAGAAGAGAGGAAAGGTTGATCACTCATGGTGATGGAATACGACATGAATGAAAATGACCAAACTGGTTTGTGGCAAGGGTTTGGGTGAGCAACTCACTTCCAAAAAACTGACGGGGTCAAAAGGTTGTGAAGAAGTGTTTCTGTTACTACAGAGATCAAGAACCAGCCAACTAAACATAGTAATCCATTCCATGTTGGACTCACGACTTGGTTGCATTACCTCCAAACATGTTTATACCCCACAAATGAGCAAAGTAGTAAAGAGGAGATTACTTAGATACAAGCTATCCCGGATGTACTCATTAAAGGCATCTTGTTCAAAAAGGACATCATGGTTTCTATTGAGATGCATTGGATAGGTGAAAGTTGAGAACATAGTACATGAGTTCCTGTTGGAGAAGTAGGAGGCAATGGGCTCCCTGAGCTCACATACTTTGAAAAATCATGAAAGCTGGTACTACTTAGCCTACGCTGTTCAAGATTGCTACTCATGGCGGTCAAGAAATGCAATAGATGTCAGGCATTCCTGCATAGGGAAAGGAAAGGTTAGATAGGAATGGACCCCTTCATTCCAATTTCAATCGAATCAGTCATCTGCAATGGGGATGGACTTCATTGGGTTATAACCAATTCAAGTCAAGGCCAAAAGTGAGAACTTACGGCAACAGATTTTGTACCAAGTGGGAATGAAGATAAGTGGCACTCAAGATGGAACAAATGAATCCAACATCTTGGATTTATATGAAAAAATAGTCATGAGGTTGTTCTTTTTGTCCCCTATCATGTTTATTTATAACAAGGTATGGAACTAAGGCTATATCAGATCTGAGCCATTACAATATTTTCACATCTAACACCCCAGGAACGCCAAGTCAATCAATGCTAAATTTTCAAGCATTCAATCAAGAGGATTATCCAAGTACTCATGAAGTTTGACAACTAAGAAGGTCGGATGTAATTCCCAGACTGGACTCTTGATATTGGAAAATAAAAGACACGCATTTTGATCCATACATAAGGAGAATCTGAGCTAGGAGTTTATTGTTTGCATGAAAAATCACCTCTCCCCAACATCAACCACCCAATCACAATGATAGAATGAAGTAGTGCAATTTTTCTTTGCTGGATCCAAGAAGTAAGACAGGTGCAGGAGGAAGGAGATATGCCGCATTTACCACAAGGAACAAATGATTACTCGCCTAATTTTCAAGTTCTCTTGCTCAAATAACAGGCTAAATAATAGACCGTAATTCACAATGCACTGGGAAAGAACACAGGCATTAATAATGTGCAAGTATTTTGGTTAAGGTGAGCTAGTTCTGAACCAAGTTAGAGGAAACTTCTACCAAGAATGATCTGTTTAACAACTACAACAAATCAGTATGGGATCTCATTGAGATTTTGACAGCGTTTAGCATCAATTCCATCCCAGAAGAGAATTAGAAGCAAACAACTGGGCAGCAATTTTTTAGCTCATTGATGTTTTGTAGAAAGTAATCAAAAGTTTAGAATCTCGCCGCATATCCCCATGTTTTGAACCATAGTTTTAGATAATACAATGCAAGTGGCAAGTCTTTGAGAATGATTCAACAAATGCTTAATTATCTATAGGAAGAAGATGAGTTCTCTGCTATAAATCAAGACCGTTGAGCAATAGTCTGGTGGCCCAGTGGTGGCAGCTTAACTAACAATTACAAAAGGCCTTATAACCTTGGATATTAAATCTTCAACCCGAAGGACTAGTTTTTTGGTAATGAAGCAAGAAAAAATTTAGGTAGGGGTGGAATATTTATAGCCTATTTAGTAAATGAAGGCAAGACATACAATTGCAAGTAAGTACCCAGAATGTTATTTCTTGGACTTCAAATTTAAGAGGTTTCCAAATTCAACCCAAGTTGGCTCAAATACTATTGCGCTGGGATCCGAATCCAAGCTTATCAGGTAGAGGCAAATCCCAATGAATCCCCATATGAATCTCTCATGAGAAAAGAGTTGAACAAGTTGATTGAGGCTAGTATCGAGTCTTCCCCCATTTAAAAACCAATAAATCCCTAAAGGGTGTGATATGGGGTTGCCAAAACTGGAATAGGTGGGAACGAAAGTGGGGAGAAGAAAAGAGAAAAAGGCGGTAAGTTGAGTATAAGACAATGTGTTCATAGAAGTTCGCGTGAGGTCAGACATCTCATACTAGCCGGCACTGGACGGTGGGTGCAATATTGATCGCACATTCCATCAATTACAACGAAAATCGAAGTCCGGTGATTCTAGGAGGTTAAGGAGTGCTGGTATCGAAAAGTGTGTTGGCTATGGCTAGAAATGAACATACTCAGAAAGCTAGTAATTAGAATATGGGAACGGAAGAAATATATAAATACTTCCAGACATCCTTGCACTACAAAATGGTGCACTTGATGCGTATAGATAAGAAAATGAAAAACCGATTTGAATCTGTCAAAGTCACTTGGGTATGCAACAGATTTCAAAAGGACTATGGATATGGTGTTTCAAAAAGCGGTGAGCGGCAATAAGTACATGGTAAACACTGAAAAAGCACTGTCTTCTTCGAAAATGTAGAATACATCATACTGTTCACCTGTAGACACATTTTTTTAGAGGGGTAGACAAGTTCCGAGGTATTGGTGAGAATCTTCAGAGGTGTATCTTGGAACATGGAGGCATAGTTGTTATGGAGAAAGGGCCACAGTTTCTCAAGGGAAGGCTAACGATTGCATCTGAGGGTTGAGCCATCGCGGAAAGCACTTCCAAAATCCATTGCCAAAAAAACGCCACAGGGGAGAAAGTCAATCGTCCAAAGCTTGGTCTTGGGAAAGGATAAACTTGTTTCCGTAGCATTTGTAATCGCTAATTGTGCTACTGGTGTACGCCTTTAACAAGATGTTTAAGAAGTAGTCTTGCAGTTCAACATGGACACAACATAAAGGTCAAAGCGAATTGTTTGAGAACATCAAGCATGCAATCTCGGACAACAGATCCAACCCCATTACAACGAAGATGTTTTCAAAGTCATTCAGGTATGTGATGCTTTTGGAGGGATCAGAGTAACAGATCTCCAGCTATCCGACATAGCTGAATAGAAAGTTCAAACAGCCCAAATATTCTTTCACTTCAAAGCCTGGAATACTTACGAAGTAAAATATTATTTCATGGAAGGCGATGTCCTTGCTGTCATCAAGAGGTATTATGAAGGGGGGGGAAAAGTCGAACACTTGGTCTCTGAACAATAAGACTGAACTGCTATGGTCCTCATGTTTGGTGAGTTAAGAATTGTCTCTTCAACAGGATTTGAACGAGTAAGATAGCAATTGTTGATCGACGGAGATCAGTGATGGAAAATAAAGACTACATGAAAATGAAAAGACCAACTGGTTTGTGGCAAGGTTTGTGTGAGCACTCACTAATCCACACAAAACCTGACGGAGTCAAAAGGTGGAAGAAGATGGTGGTCCTGTTACTACAGAATGAAAAATGCAAGAACTCCAACTACACGATTACACCATTAAAAGCCAGTGTTTGGACAATCAAGACGGTTGGTGCCTTACCTCCAAACATGTTTATAACCCTCCAAAAATGAGCAAAGTCAATAGAGAATCATTAGATTACAACTATCCCCATATGTAACTCCAAAATTGTAAAGGCCTCTTGTTCAAAGGGCACATCAATGGTGTGGTTCTCGGGTTGAGAGCATTGGAAGTAGGTGTGAAAGTTTATAACAATAGTACATGAGTTCCCGTGTGTTGGAGTAAGGTAGAGGCCACTTTGCTCCATTAGTAATGCATCTTTGAAAATCATGAAAGCTGGTATCTATTTGCCACATGTTCAATTGATTGCTACTGGGCATGGTCGCGAAATGCAATAGATGTGCAGTCCTCATAGGGAAGGCAATGTTAGTAGCATTGGCCGATTTGCCCCGTTCCAAGTACCAATTATCAATAACATATAGTCTGTCATGGGGGCAAAGAAAGAGAAGAGAAGGTAGAAGCAATGTGAGAGGAGTATGTTGACTATCATGTGGTGGAGACAATGCCCAATGTCAAGTGCAAGTACAGCAAAGTGTATACTGCTGCAAGTCCAGATTCATTTTGACCAAAGTGGTACTTTTTGAAGCGTGGCACTCAATGAGGCACATGTCCACAAACATCTTGTATTTATATTGAAAAAGATAGTCCTGAGAAGTTTTTGGTCCCTCCCGAACTATCAATATCAAACAATGCATTGAATTCCTTGGCACAAATATCAGGGCTGAATGAAGAACGCAGTAAAAGAAATGGGAATGTGTCCTCAGCCTGATTCAGTGGGGGATTCTCAGCAACTCATCGATTATTAACCCCTAATGGGGTATCTTGGTCCGGCTGATCTATGTATAAGAACCTACTAGAATCATAAGAGAGACCCTTTAATGAAAATAAAGAGACTGGGCCCACAGCGCAAATCACCCTAATGGGTTTGATAGGATCACACCCAAGAGGTCTACAGAGCTCTCACATACAAGCGTGTAATATAGGAAGAAGTAGTTCTGCCATTCACTCTAGTTTGCCAACATTCGAGGTCAGAAATATTTAGAAAACTATCTGAGTTTGAACTATGGACATCAGGTATGTAGCTTATGAATTAGAAGACCAAGAAAACCTGTAATTCAGACCCTGGAGAAAGCTCAAGCATTGATCAAGAAGAGTTTGACAAGAAAGCTAAGTTTCATTCAAGGATGTTGTCAACTAGAGATTTAGTACTGAAGGGGATGTTGCTTGTGCAAATCTGAGAAAGCATTCCATGTTCGATGCCATAATTGAGTTGCCCATATATGACATGAATTCAAAGTGTATACTGCCGTCTGCTGCTAATTGGATGGTGAAGAGTTTTTTAGATCGCGTCAATGGAATCTATCTCAAACAGGCTACTAGAAGGAGAGTTCTCACCCTTGTAATCTTAATTTAAGAGTTTTCCATTCCTCGACGTGTTATGCCATTATAAACTGTTGTTAGAGTAGTTTTTATTTCAATAAGTGCTGCACACATGTCCTAATGGCTTCTTGTGGTTTCATGTTTACATTCTCGAGCTCTGTAAAGAATTTACGGCACAAAGAATCGATCAACAATGTTTTCAATGGCGTGCGATATAGGTTTTTCAAATTTTTAGATTAGTAAGAGATTATCAAAACAGACTCCATGCCCAATGGATTGCTATAGGAAGCTGACGGTTCTTCATCTGTGTTATGATCCTCATGTGCAGATTTCACTAACGCCTCAAGGTTTTGGTGTAATGTCTCATTACATTTGGTATCAGAGAGACCACCGAAGTTCAGATCCTGACATGGGTAGCTATGCCGAAATTGCAGTCTTCACCCAGGGCTCGTATAGGGTAGGACGGGGTCCCAGTACATGGGTGCAAATATAGCCCATGGTTTAGGCTACGAAAGCATGGTGGGATGTTATGATCCTCATGTGCAGATTTCAATAACGCCTAGAGGTTTTGGTGTAATTTTCTTTTACAATCTGGCGGTATATAACACGTTGAGTCACTAAATTGTTATCCAAAATTTCACCCCTTCAAGGTTAAATATTGATAACATCGTCAATTCTTCATCCCAAGCAAGTAGATTGATTCAATGCTCACAAATCATGTTTTTTTGTGCCCCTTTTGGCTTCTCTATAGACTCTCCCATCCAAGAAAAATCCCAACGAGTTCGAAAAATGTGAAAATGCAGAAGAATGAAGTCACATGCTTTGTTATTGCATTGCGGGTCTTCAGGCTGTGGAATCGTAACCAGGTTTCGTCATACCAAGTTTGTTGCTGAAATACAAAGGAATCAACAAAGTTGGAACTTTTTTTCCCAGGTGGTTCGTGGGACAGTTGGGACGTCAGGACGTGCAAAGCTGAAATGGCCGCAGGTAGTAAGAAAATCAGAAAAAGTAGAAGTTTTTATTCTGCGTGGCCTGGGATAGCCGGGATAAAAGTATGCGTGAGACGTGAATTGACTAATTTTCTACAAATCAGTCTATTGTGGGTGGTGTTGAGATTTGTGTCCAATACATTCAGAACAAAAGTATGCACAAGACATGCGGGATGCACAAAAGTGAAATCACCACACAAGTAGCTAAGCTAAGCTTGAATCAGTCGATGTAGAAGAATGTGTCTAGGACATTTGGGACACGCGGACTTGATTTTGCCGCAATACCCGTACTCCAAGAACAGCACATTTGACTGAAGAAACTTCTAACGGCCATAAATTTTGACTATGAGCTCTGATTCTCATACAATTGGATTTTCTAGAATGAGCATGACATCGTCTACTCTAGTCAGTTATATATTTAAATAAAATAAATATATTCAGCTGTAGTCAGTTAATGCTCATTCCCGTCAAATGATAGAAAATGCCCGGTAGACCCAAAATAACCGCTCGCACTAAGAAGGCCATAAATTTTTCATTTCTAAACAAAATTGCACAAAATTTGTACCTTTGGAATTTTGGATTCGATCCCGATGAACAAAAATCAAGAAATTCCAGATTTGATGAGAAATAGATGGGTATTTTTCATAAAACGTGGCCAGGTTCATGACAGTGTTTTATTTGGTAGTTGGAAGTGCAATTAAATAGGCATGGTCTCATTCTTTCTCTGCTGGCAGCACCTATGAACTATGGGGGAGCCTTTTTCAAGTAACATATAATCATTTCACTTCCCTCCATGTACTTCCTCTTAACAAAGTGGTTTAAGGCAGATTTTTGGGAATTTTTCATTCTCCCCGTCGTCTCCTCTTCCTCATTTTTCCTATAAATTGGAGTGTTGGGCCGCATTGTAGAAAGGATTTTTTCTTGTAAAACGCTCTGTAAAAATTACTTGTGGAGGCTATTGTACTGTAGGGGCCCTTGTAGTGGACTCCTTCCATGGTGATGCCAGCCCTTAACTTGTAATAGATTGACTATGCATATCATGAAAGCAATAAAATATAAGTTTGTGGATGTATCTTCCCTTTTGGTGTTTTC